>MU183828.1:0-85398 GCA_016904865.1 Pissodes strobi
TACTTTTTTACTTTTAAACTGGCACCCCCTAGCGGGAGCAGCAAAAACTAATTTGTCATGGGTATATTTTGTTCTTAATAAACAAGGTTTCCTCTCTCCAACGAGACCAAGTTTGCTCAAATATATTGAGTCAAACTAAAGTTATAGGCATTTCAATCAGTCAGACTTCTCCCTTCCCCCGCCGCCCTTATTTGATGCCCTACAATCAAATGTGATGAACCAAAAAGATGCAGAATTTCACGAGGATTACAGTGGTGGTATTCTTTTAACAACTTATAATAAAACATTTTTGAGTAAAACCAATTTTTCTACCCGGCCATAGCTATTACGCCCCCTAGCGGTAGAGGTACGTTCTTAAAAATTATTTCCTTTGGTCACTTTAGTTATATAATTTTTTACCGCAAGTGTCTACGATTAGTAGTTTTTGAGATACAGCCGCTTACCTCGCTTATTTGCCCACCCTGTACAGAAGACAATTTGAAGCCGCTGCTATTGCCAACGGTTGGCATAACGAAGAAATGGCTACATCACTAGTGGTAGCACTTCGTGCTTCGTGGATCTGCCCTGGAACTACTACAGACCATTCCCATCAGCTAACAGGGGAAATATGGCATACTTGGACAGACGATGTTGCGACCAACATAGAAGACAGCTCTATCAGGCACAAGTAAACTCTCGACATCAGAAGCCTGGTGAAAACCTGCAAGAGTTTGAGCCAGACGTTAGACGTCTCATTCAATTGGCCTACCCGGGAGCAACAGAAGAATTTCAAGAGGAACTTGCTGCCCAATATTTCGTGGATGGTATCAGAGATCCAGAAACTCAGAAGATGCTACGTCTAGTCAAATTTGATAACAGCAGTGAAGCTTTGGGTAGAGCGGTAGAAATCGAGGCGGCCTGTAACGTCTCTAAGCCAAAAATCAGGGCCGTATCCATCCAGGAAGAAAAGCCGGCAAACAGCTGTGAATTAACTGAGATGGGCGAAATTTTGAAGAAATTAACGGAAGTTCTTCAGGCCACGGGGAGATTCCGGGAACCAATAGAAGATAGGCCACGTATCCGAAATATCTCAAATCAGTGCTATAGATGTGGCAGGACTGGGCATTTCAAAAGCATTTCAAGAGACGCTAGGGCCTCAAAGTCAAGTCAGGAAAACTTCAATTAGTCAGCATTGCGGGGCGGGTGTTGGCTAAAGAAGATAAAACCCCCAGGATCGTCTCCATAAAAAGCCTAGGAAAGAACGCCAGTCTAACTATTAAAGGAAAGATCAACGGAAATTCCGTTACAATTACTCTTGACACTGATGCGGCGGTATCTTTGGTAAGGTCCAACATAGTAAATAGAGAGAAGTCCTACACATATCGAAGAATGTAGTTTTACGTACAGTTACCGGTGAGACTGCTGAAGTACTTGGAGAAATGGATATTGAACTTCAATTGGGACGAATTAAATTACACCACACAGTGTTAGTAGCCGACATAGAAGACGAATTTATTTTGGGGATGGATCTCATCGGTCAACATGGATTCTCTTTTGATAACAAACATATCCTTCTGAAGTTTGGCACCGAAGAGTTCATTCTTACGAAAACAGACGATTGCACGCCGACTAAAGTAGTGGCGATATGTACTGTCAGAATAAGCGGAAATAACGAGCAGATAATTTTTGGGAAATTAGAGAAGGATTTTGGAGGCTGCATCGGACTTATCCAACATCACGATTTGCCTTGCAAACACCTCGTAGGCAAAACACTAGTCAAAACCGACGGCGAAATACCGATAAGGATAGCAAATATTTCATCCAATTTCATCAAAATCAATAAAGGGGATGTAATAGCCACTTGCGAGCCGGTGCAGTGGGTAACCAGTTGCGAAACGCGGTCAGAAATAGCACCCTCATCTTTCTTCCGAAGAACTGAAGAAAGCTACACAATTTATCAAAGAGCAGAGCACAGCCTTTGAAAGGAAAAATAGGCAATACCGGAAGAACGGACATCATAAAACATAAAATCGACACTGGAAGTGCTCACCCCATACGGCAGCATCCTCGGAGGTTGCCAGTGACGAAGCAGCAAGAAGTTGCCACATTAGTGGATAAAATGCTTGACGATGGAATTATTGAAGAGTCGTCAAGCCCATGGTCTTCTCCTATTGTCTTAGTCACCAAGAAGGATGGGACTACCAGATTCTGTGTGGACTATAGAAGGCTCAATGACGTCACCAAGAAGGACAGCTATCCACTTCCTAGAATTGATGACACGTTGACGACACTAGCAGGATCTCATTGGTTTTCAACGCTCGACTTAAAGAGCGGCTACTGGCAAGTAGACATTGACGAACAAGATAAGGAAAAGACTGCCTTTTCTACCGGAAGTGGTTTATATCAGTTTAGAGTCATGCCCTTCGGACTATGCTTTTGAGCGTCTTATGGAAGTTGTTCTACGAGGCCTTACTTGGAAGACATGCCTGGTCTATCTTGATGATATAATGGTAATGGGAAAAACTTTTGAAGAGCACCTACAAAACCTGCATGAAGTTTTTACTAGAATCAAGAATGCTCATCTCTTACTGAATCCAAAGAAATGTTTTCTTTTCCAACAAAAAGTTGAATTTCTCGGGCATGTCGTGTCATCAGGGAATCCAAACCGATCAACGAAAGATTACAGCAATCAAATACTGGCCTCGTCCTCGCGACAAACACGAACTGCGGAGCTTCCTTGGATTATGTACTTATTATAGAAGATTTGTCGAAGGATTTGCAAATATAGCTGCACCTCTTCATAAGCTCACTGAAGAACGAGCAAATTATAACTGGGATCATAACCGTGATTCTGCGTTCAGGAAATTAAAAGCGGCTCTATGTTCTAGTTCAATATTGGGATATCCGGAACAAAAGGGTAAACTTGTATTGACCACAGACGCAAGCAACACCGGCGTCGGAGCAGTTTTATCGCAAGTACAAGCAGGAGAAGAACGAGTTATCGAATACTACAGTCGAATACTTTCGAAACCTGAACGTAACGTAACCCGAAAAGAGCTCTTGGCAATAGTACGGTCTGTTGGGTATTTCCATAAATATTTGTATGGACAAGAATTTCTAATAAGGACTAATCATGCAGCACTTAAATGGCTTTTGAATATGAAACAGCCTGAAGGACAGGTAGCCAGATGGCTTGAAAAGTTACAACAATATAACTTTAAGCTTAAGCACAGGGCAGGGAGATTGCATAATAATGCAGATGCTTTATCCAGAAGGCCATGCGAGGATAATTGTAAGCATTGCCAAAGGATAGATCAACGAGAAGGAATTACTCCCATTAGGCAAATGAAATTTGAAGTTGATCAGCAGTGGACCACAGAGCAACTTAAAAACGATCAGCTTGAGGATAGTGAAATAGCACTATTGCTAAAAGTTAAAGAACATCAACTAAGACCAAGCTGGATAGAGATTTCAACTTAAGGATTTTCTTTTAAAACTGTGGGCTCAGTGGGACTCCCTCAGTGGTGAAAAATGGACTTCTTAAACGAGCCTGGGAAAGCGCCGATGGAAAAGTAGTGAAGACACAGTTAGTGGTACCAAGGAAGAAGATATCGTAAGTCCTGGAGGAAGTTCATAATGGAAAGTCTGGTGCTCATCTCGGAGTGAACAAAACGATTGACAAGATCTGCGACAGATTTTACTGGGTCAACTACTGCCAGGATGTGAAATCGTGGTGTCGGCAGTGCTCAACCTGTGCCGCAAGTCAAGGACCCAAAACAAGATCTAGGAGAAAAATGAAACAGTGTAATGTGGGCCTACCGTTTGAATGTATCGCCATTGACGTAGCTGACCCTTTTGCAGAAACAAATAATGGTAACAAGTACATTTTAGTGGCAATTGACTACTTGAGTAAATGGCCTGAAGTATTTGCGATCCCCAATCAAGAACCTGCTACCTTAGCAGAGGTCCTCGTGAACAACCTATTCAGCAGATTTGGTGTTCCGTCAGAGCTGCATTCAGATCAAGGACGCAACTTCGAATCCAAGGTTTTCCAGAAAGTCTGTGATTTACTCAACATAAAACACGGCCTACAGCCTTACATCCACAATCAGACGGCATGGTTGAGAGGTTTAACAAGACCATTGCAGAACATTTGTCAAAGGTCGAGATTTAAGAGGGAGGCAATGTCACGGCTAGCAACCATCCGAATGTGTTTGTGCTACCCTATAGAACTGGTCTTGCCGCGTCTATGTATGAGTCATCGCCGGCCGCGAAGATTCAGGAACTATGGAATTATCTCGATGCCCTGGTCGAGAATCATATAGAGTGACCTCGCTGCTTTCCGAGTATTCGTGATAGATTTGAGGTTGTATATAAGTAGCAGACTTAAACGTGTTGAGTTAGTTAAGCATTGAGTGTTGAATTGTAAAGAGCTATTAGTTGTAAAGTTATAAGAGTAGTTTAGTGTGTTTAATTGTATACAGTGATTAAGAATAAAGAGAGTTTGTAAAATAGTAAAAGTTGTAATTTTATCAGAACCCACGCGAAAAACGTAACAATATCTTACAGCTATATTAGTCATCATCATCATTATTAAGAGAATTTAATATTAATCTAAAAGCCTTTTAAGTAAAACTAATAATGAAATGAATGACATTAATATTAATATTTTGTCTTATTTAACATTTGCTAATGAAGATTCTAACATTCTTTGTGAATATATTATTAACAAAGACACAGAGAAGAATAACAATTTTGTGTTGGTCTAATTATAAATTATCAAATTGTAATTAGGGTTAATTTTGTTTATAGATGAGTCCTTTGCGCAGCGGCCTAACTGAATCTACAAGTATAATCGGAAGTAATACACCGCCTTCGTCTCCCTCATTGAGTGTTCCCAAGGGACATCGACGTAACATGAGTGATACCACTGCTTTTAATAAGTAAGTTGAGCCATTTTGCTTATAATGTTTCATGTTTAAGTACAAGATTTATTTGAGATTGAGATCATACAAGAACTTTAATTTTTAGAGCCTTCGCGACTGAAACTACCCAATTTCTAGCCCCATTCGAATCATCGTTAAAGCCTAAATCCCGCGATTCTCCTACTCAGGCATGTAGTGAAGATGCGGCCATTGCGCCTATGGGGAGCTCTGCTTCAACGTGTGATGTTAGTCATCCCGTTGGTAGGTAATAAAATAATATTTTTATGCATTCTAGCTAGCATGCTTCAGTGACTGCCTATTATTTTATTTACAGGTTATTACTTAATATTACGAACTTATTTTAATGGGGGTTATTCCTGGATCAATTTTAAGTCGAGTCGTACAGTTTCAGGAGCAGAAGCTGATGGCCAATTGTGTCAACGCACTGCTTAAATCATAAATTAATCCAAGTATACCATTCCTGCTGTCTAGAGCAGCATAAACAAACCTCAACTAACCGTGTATAGCTGTTAGGAACGACCTGCGCCTACTAAAACGACTTTGATAACTCGACAGCCGAGTAAACTTTTCTAAAAAAATCTCACGGCATAGGTCTCACGCCTTTGCTATCTGACAAAAATGGGCCTGTACTTTGAGATATTACTGTCCGAGAGTAGAAATTTAAATTATATCATAAAAAGTAGCTTTATATCAATAAAGTTCACAGCTGTTATAGTTCATATCTTGTAAAAGTGGCCTCATGTAATTGTCAGGAATCAAAGCCGCCAATTTTGGAAGTAAAACATCGTGCCTGGAGGGAGTTGCTATTCAAAACTAATATTTTTATTTAGGAGCTGATAGTAGATCCTTGTCTGCTGATGTTGCGAACTGGAACCCGTTTGAAGAAGTTACACCTTTCAGTCAGATGACCGAAGATCATATTTTTGGAGCGGAATTCGATAAAATTAGGCAGGGAAGTGGCAGTCAAAGCAGTAAGTACTCTTAAACTAACATTTTATTCATGTAACGAATTGTGTTCCTGATTTTATGGAAATATAATAGTATACCGGCTATGAGAATTTAGAAGTGGGTTTATCCTATTTGTTGGAACTATTTATTTGTATGGACGCCAGACATTCCTTAACTCTCAAAGTAACTGTTAAGTAGTACGAATAAAAGCTTAAAAGAACTGACAAAAATTACTTGATATACGTTGAGAGTCGCGGAATCTCGTTTCTTGCAGGAAATGAAAGATATTCTTAAAAACAAATTTACAATAATTTCTTAAAATAAATAGAATTGAAATGAATCAATTTAAAATAGTAATCTAGTTGAACATTTTTTTTTTAGAGTTTTGAGAATTAAATTAATTAATTAAATTTTAGAATTGACAAAAAAATCAATGATTAAAATTAGTTATAAATTAAATATTCTGGTCTTTACAATGGTCTTCAGATTGGCAGACAGAATACTTAGCTCCGTCTAGACGTTTGACCCTGATTGGATACGAGTCTCATCACCTGTCACTCCTCTCAATATGCCTGGGTTGTTATTAGGCCTTTAAAGGTGAAGAAAATACCAAAGGACTTGTAGACTGTTGTCGTATGGCTGCTGGTCAGTCTAAACATTGCAAAACAGTAGTCTCGCTTTACTCTTGACAATCAATGCGAGCTCTTCGGCCAATCTCCGGGAGTATATGTAAACAGAAAAATTGGTTTTAGACCAGAATGTTGGTTGATATCAAAAGCGTATAAAAAAAAGGAAATTAATGTTCACAAATTTGAAATGAACAGTCATTTAAACAAAGTCAGCAAAAAGTTCTACTCTATTACTTAAGAATTAAATCTCTATTACTTAAGAATTGAATCTATAAATCATAAATGATTCTGATACTGAAGTTTACTCAAAAAAAATATTAAACTTGACTTAAGTACACTTCTAATTGAGTGCAAAAAAATGAAAGGTCCATAAAAAGTTTGATTGAATAGAAAAGTTCCAAAAATGAGCAAAGTACTAGTCAAAAAAATTGAGGGGAAGATATGATTTTTTTCAAAATTGTGGATTTGTAGCTATACAAATCCCACAAGTCAAATTAATGTGTTAACAAACTTCAAATGCAAAAGTTACAATAGTAAACCGATTGACATTTGCCAAAATGTCAATCGTTCTCAAAAATCCCGCCCAGGTGAGCTTTAGGTGCCACAAGAAAGGTAAACCAAACTAATTAAGTTAAAAGTTTGGCAAGTAGCCAGAATAATTACAAGAGAAAAGTAAAAATTTACCGTCTGCTGTCGGCAGAGAAGAAAAGTTAAAATTCGAGGTGAGCTCTCCAAAAAATTCAACATAAAATTTCATAAACTAGAAATAATAAAAGAGAACTCACCTTAAATTCCAGAAAGTGGGATTTCCCAATTCTTCTACCGGCAGCAAACTGTAGGTTTAATGGGGTTAACAATCCGTCTATTCCTAAATTTGGAAAGGGCCTATAAGTCACTGGATGACCTCAGAAAATGTCGGATTGGTACCAGAAATTTGCTAAAAGCATAAAAAACCAACAGAAACTGGTAATGAAATGATGTTATAGTTAGGAATCCTCCTTGCCAATCTTAAACTGCGAAGTTAAATTATTCTGTAAAAGTTAACAAAATTCACGAAAACTATATCGAATTACTTTCGATAAAGGTCCTAATAAGATCACTTACTCAACAACATTTCCAAAAAGTGCCGAGATGGCCACGATGAAAAGAGAATACAAATTTAGATATTAGAAATCTACATCAGATATCTAATTAGAAATGTTGTTGATCAGATCACGGTTTTAAAACCCCTTTATATTCCGAAAATTATTCTAAGACATTCCTAAAACAGAAAAATAAATTCGATAAAGTTAAAAACTGAATGCCAAAAATCGCACCACAGCAAAAATGGCTGCACTCACCTTAACAGTAGTTTCAAGACAAAATATGGCCGCTCGATTTCAACACCTGCTCGAACCGCGCCGAGAGAGGGAGACGACTCATCAATTATTAGAATTATTATCGCCCTCTATTACCAATGGCTGGTACATTAAAATATTCTTGTTAAAGAAAACGATGTAGATATACTACCCGTACAGTTTTAACGGTAGCACCACCTATGTATGAATGATTTAAACTTTTATTGGAACCTTATCCGATTGCAGAAAGCAGCCGTATGTAGAAATTTGCATAAAAATCACATTGTTAGAAAGAAATCTTAAAATATGAAGAAACACGTAATGAAGTAGTTATTATTTTCGTTACATTCAATTGCTCAATACTTTATCATATAAAATGAAGTAAAACGGGAAATGATTTGAATTACTTGCAAAATAAAATATCCATATGCGGTTTTGAGCGCTTATTTTCGTTTATCGTTTCTTTCATTTATGGGTTGATCTATTTGAAGATGTACGTCAAAAAAGGTGTTCCGGGCACTTTTTGATTAATTTCTAAATAACAATATTCTAAAAGCATTACTAGAGAGGTTCAAGGATCGTTGTTGACCTGTCATCGGCTTTTATATGTTCTGATTGAAACGACATATGCGTGCCTTAAGTGAGTAGTTATTTGAGATGTAGCATATTTAGTGCCAGTTTCTCAAATCCCGAATAACTTTATTCCTAGAATAATTACTATGGTTACAATTGTATTAACAATCGTTGTCATAGGAAATATTTGAAGAATAAATTTATCCATACTTTGAGAAACTGGGCATTAGAGTCTGTGCAACAAAATTAATTGGAAAATGAGTAAAGGTGGCCTTATTGTCCAACAATCCAGGAAACAGGTTCAACATTTGATCACATATAATACATTTTTGTTGAGTGATACTAAGAGAAACGCGTGAGATGCTTGACATTTATCGTTTGGTTAAAAAACAATATTCAATATATCTCCTAACTCGCTTTAATTTTAATTTATTAGAAACATTTTCTGTCTCCGTTATTAGGTGAAAGTTTTCTATTTCTCGATTTCTTTTTTGGTTTCTGTTTTGTTATTGGTTCTGTTTAGACAAACTTGACTTTGTTTAGCTGCCATTGACTTTTATCTAAAATCATTGAACACTAATATTGAAATGGCTGAGTTCAAGTATGATTCCTGCCAGAGAATCGTCGCGGAAAAGGATAAATATAAACTTCGCTGTAGTGGGTAGTGTACTGGGCTGGATAAGGCAACAACAAAGGTGCTCTACCAACAAAGTACCACAATATTCGATTTTTCTTCGGTATTTGTAACTCCTACGTTAAAATATCTTCACGACAAAGTATCACAGCTACAAGGCTCGCAGATCCCTCTGGAAAATGTCGAAGCTCTGAAAACCTATCTAAAGAAGAACAATGACTTTCTTTCAATCATTTCTGAAATTTACGACACTTTGAGTAACCATGACTCCAAATGGAAAATTTTGCACACAAAAAATAGATGACATTCACAGCCTCCATACCAGATTTTCTGATAATAGACAAGAAACTTTATTCCATTCGATCAAGGAAATGAAGCAAGATATATTCAATCTGTCATCTATTTTTATGTACAATCATGATGAGTCTGTTAAAGTCCAGATTCACGACTCATCAAAGGAAGAGTTATTGAAGAAAAGTTGGCTGCCAAAGATAAGCCAATTATTAAGAGTAGCCCACCAACAGTAAAAAGGTCGATTTTAACTCAGACCGACCATACAGGTAACCATGACGTAGTGGTTATTACTTCTCCTAAGTCCAAAATCCCACCTCCTTATACAGCAAACCAGCTTGCACACTATGCCAAAGAAAAACTTGAAACTACTGACTTTATGCGATGCTTTCCAATGCTGAAGAATAAGGACTGTTCACACTCCGATTTCAAGGTTGATGTGCAGAAAAAAAAGCCACCTAAAGCAGCTTAAGGACATAAGTATGTGACCGCCGGGTACTAAAATAGTCACTGCCAATTCATCTTTAACACCCTTAAAGGTATCGCCGCCTACATCAAGTACTTCGACCACTGGCTATCAAAATTTTCTACCAAGCACTTTGGACGGCCGAAGCGTACCACCACGCTCTGACTCAACATCTGTACATATAATAATAATAATAATAATAATAATAATAATAATAAGCATTTATTTCCAACAGGCTAATGCCCAATTAAAGAAAAATCGTAATTTACAATGAGAAACAAAAAAAAAATCTTTTACAACTATCATCGAGTTGAAATTTAAACAATTGTATCAGCTAACTATTCTACACAAATTGTCATACGAAAATAACATTAAAATATAAAATAAAGTATAATTATAATATCTTAAGGATTAGAAATTAAAAGTGACACAAAATACATACCAATTAACATTTGGTATGTGACCCGGGATTCCATATAAAATATCAATCAAAATATCAGCACACAGAACAGAACATCAAGAGACAATAAAACAAATTAACTGAAAAACACGGGTGAATTTCTACATTTAGAAGTTGCAATAAACTACAACTGTTCAAGTCACACTCCTCAGAGATGCGATTGAAATTTCTGGACATTATGCAAATGGGATCATGCATCATAACATTCGATCTAGCCTGGACATGGGCAAAAGTTGGCTTATATCTAGCTTGCAATCGGGGTGTGTGAAAAGATAGCTGTGCCAGAAGAAAGGGACTGTCAATTCTGTTGTTAGTGAGTTTCCATAGAAAACTGATTGAATGTAACATTCGACGTTCAGCCAAGGGCACTCCTCCAAATCGAGACAAGAGTAAAGTGTGATCTAATCCTCTCTCCGGATAGACACCATCCTCCCGGTAAGCCAAATATTTAAAAAATTGTCTCTGAACCGTCTCCAGTGTGTTCACATGGCAGGCATAGTGGGGATTCCAAATCAATGAGCCATACTCAAGTTTCGATCTGACAAAACTGCAAAAAAGTGTCCCAATCGCTGAGGAGTTATTAAACAGTCTACAGCTCCTCAAAACAAATTCCAATATCTTTGAGGCTCTAGATGCAACATCCCCAATATGCGGCACAAAGGTGAGCTCCCTGTCAAATTCTATACCCAGATATATACCGGGGGGGGGGGGGGGGGAGATCTGTTGGGGTTGGCTCTGACAGGGAAGCTTTGGCTGCCTGTAAGTCTCTTGCGCTGGAGAGTTTGGAGGTTGTTGTGAAGAGAAGTCCGAAGAGGGATGGTGGACTGGACATGGACCGATGACTCCACCTATAGTGCGGCTGTCGCGAGATTCGGATGCGGCTAATGGTCGTTATTTGCTGGCTAGACTGAGGGACCCCTCCATATTAAAGGCTCTTCGGCTATTCCTTGCCTGTCTCTGTGACCGACCCTCCATTTTGTGTTTTGAAGGGCACACCAACACTACCACCAAATTAGCTCTAGCTTCAGAGGAACTTCCTAGTGACGTGCACTCCTTGCGTAAGTTGTATTATCGCTTCCACGACGCCTACGGTACTAGGTTCGGCTGAGGTTGAAACGGATCTCTGTGCCTTCAGTTCTTTCTTTTGATCGGAGAGACTTCAACACCTTGAGAAAGTTAGGGAAAGTCATAGCAATTAGTTTTCTACTGGCTCTCCGATTAGAGGGGGACATTTTTAGGTAGATTGACGCGAACAGAGGATCAAGCACCCTCTGAAAAATTGGATGATGGCAAGCTTAGTGTTTTCCTTATTAATATTCAGTCCTTAAGACACAAAACAGATAAATTATTTTTTTTATTAGAAGAGCTTAATTTTCCAGAAATCATTGCCATAGTGATAAGAAGTTACGTCCACAATACAATATGTTTAGGTTGAAGGAAATCTCAGCTTACTTGGACAATATTTATTAAATATTCGAATCAAAACGCCAACGTTTCGACACTGATCAGTGTCATCCTCAGGGCTAAAAATCAAAGGACGATCATTAGAATACATATATGAACGTAATTTTCTATACAACTAGAATCATTGCCATAACTGAACATTGGTTAAATGTTGATGAGCCTGTGTCTGTCAAAAATTATAGTAACTATATTTAATAGAAGTAATTTATCTCATGGAGGTACTATGATAATGTCTGCTAACAACGAGTTTTCGGCAGTAACTAAGTTCGATAATTTATTGTCTGAGAAAGTATTTGAATTTTCCATCGTCTATCATAATGCTTATGACCTCTATCTTGTTTGTATTTACAGAACACCTGACGCTGACATGCATATATTCAGGCAAAAATTAAGCTTGCTTGAGTCCCTGCTTTTAAAAAGCAAATTACTTTTGTGTGGTAACCTTAATGTTGACTTTTCCAGTGTGCTGTGCTGCTCAAGAATCCCTTCGGTCCATTTTCGACTCTTTTGGTATAATCATGCATATTAACTCACCAACTAGAATAACTAAAACTAGTTCTAGTACTATAGACTATGTCGTGTCATCTTTTGATCCAGAATTCCTTGACTGTGCTATCTTTAACTCGGGTTTGTCTGATCATGAGGCAGTATTAACATAATTTTCGGTAAAATCCAAATTCAAAATTGCTTCACGCAAATTATGCCGTATTTTTTCGGACAAAATTGTTCTAAATTTGAAGTACCTGTGTCTAACAACTGACTGGGTTGTCCTTTCTGATGATGTCGATACCGAATTTTCTGGATTTATAAAAACTTTATCTAGTCTGGCGTTCAAATCCTTTCCTCTTAGGCCTATCAAAATAAAACAACATAAACCCTGGACAACTAAAGGCTTACGCACATCTGCAAAGAACATGCGTTCATTATCTCACCTAAAAAAATACTCGGACAGCGTCTTCTTCCATGATTACGTGAAACTTTACAGAAAAGTCTATCATAAGACTATAAAATCAGCCAAGGACATTTATTATAATGAGAGACTGGCTAAATCCGGTAACGTTGCTAAAGAATCATGGTCTATTGTGAATGACTTAAGGAATAAGACTTGTTCGTTAGCACAATCGCTAATTCACCTGAGAACCTAAACAATTACTTTGCAAATGTGGCTAAAGATTTAATGAACACCATAACTCCTTCTCATGATCCGCTTTCATATCTCTCTAATGCTAATGTGAATTTACACAGTTTCTTCTTTACGCCTGTAGCATTTGCTGAGCTTCGCAGTACAATCAAAGACATTAAAAACAAATCCTCATCTGGAACTGATGGGCTTACTCTGAAAATGTTCTCAAACCTGCCGGAATGCACATTAAACCATCTTACTACTTTAATTAACAAGTCATTTCAAAATGGGGCTTTTCCGAACTGTCTTAAGACGGCAATAATTATTCCTTTGGCTAAAGGAGGAGATAAAGACCAAGCTTCGAACTATCGTCCAATTGCACTCTTTCCCACATTATCAAAGATCATTGAAAGATTTATTTAAAAAAGGCTTCTATCTTTTCTCTCTAAATATAAAATACTTTCTACCCATCAATTTGGATTTTTCAGTAACAAATGCACAAATGATACTATGTTTTCCCTCTTTAATTATGTATACTCCAACCTGAACAACCATCACTCTACAGCAACAATTTACTGTGATTTCTCTGAAGCATTCGATTGTGTAAATCATAATATCGTAATTAACAAATTGCAGTACTACGGATTCAGAGGAGTGCCTCTCGAATGGTTTAAGTCGTATCTTAACAACAGAAGTCAGCTTGTGAGTGTTGATACGTCGATGTCTTCTTGCAAGCCAATAGATTGTGGGGTACCCCAGGGTTCTGTACTGGGCCCAATTTTGTTTCTGCTGTTTATCAACGACATTGCTTGTCTAGACATTAGCGGTAAAGTCTGTCTCTTTGCGGACGATACTAGTTTCACTTGTAGCAACCCGGATATTACGGCGCTTCACAGAAGTGTATCTAGTGACTTAATCACCATTAAATCGTGGTGCGATTCTAATCTCCTGTGCCTCAACGGTTCTAAACTAAAGTTTTGTCATATAAAAGTACGTTGCAATCTTTGGTACTTAATAACACCACTATTGACGGCGTTGAATCTGTGACATTCTTGGGGCTTGTGTGGACAACCATTTAAAGTGAGGCTTGCACATCGTATGTGCAATGTAATGTTTCTATTTGTGTTTTTATATGGTTTGTATGTTTTGTACTCTAGCTCTAGCTTTGTCTACAAACTGTGAAATTTTTTGACAATAAACATTATTATTATTATTTAAAGAAGCAAAAATCATTATTTCGAAAAATCAAATCAATGTCACTTGTTTCAGTTTTTATGCAACACAAAGGTTTGGTATCGTTTCCAGAAAATTCGCGCCTAAGGATTAAAATCGAAAGTCCGATGATTGAGGCTATTTCATTTTTAATAGTCTAGTTAAACATGGAAATAAATTGCTCATTTTATAATTATTATTGAACCGATTGTTTTGGGGTTATGAAACTGTGTGGGGGAAATCAGGAGAGAAACACTAGCCTGCTAAATAGTTATGTAAAATTGGCCTAGATTGCGGTAAGCCAAAATTACGGGCGATGTTTTTGCTCTAGTTCTCTAAAAGTTATATATAATAAGAGCGAAAATGTATAAATAAATGTATGTATTCGGAAGCTTCTATAAAATTGCAAAAGTAGATTCATTCAGTAAACCGGTATCAGTTTTTATCGTTATTTTTAGTACAAAGTTTTTTAGTTTGCTAGCGTAGATAAGACCAAATTCTTAAGATGAAAAAAGTGCCAACATTTCTAAGACCCTAATAATATTTACTTTTTATTCACTTATACATATTTTGTAGCCAGATATTTCACACAGTACTTTAGTAGTGTTTATTGTGGCATTATCAACAAAATATCGTAATTCTCTAGTGTTTCAAGTGAGGTGACGATGAATTTTAAAAAACTGTTTAAACGCGGCGAAAAATGTTCTACTAAAAAGTTGACTGATCAAAATTGTGGTGTTTCATTATTTCAGCATGACAATTATACTATTCAAAATGACATTGAATATGCTGAAATTGAAGATCCAACTGGTAATTTGATTTTTTTTTCTTGAGGAAATGTGATTGTTGGTTGTTTTATATCACCATAAGATGTGTCCCCAAATGTATAAATGCGGGTTTTGATACATTTTCAGTAATTTAAAAACAGCATTTTTTTCTAATTATAATATATCCTAAATTCAGATGAGCTTTCATCATGTAAATAATATTATTTTTTGTTTTATGTGTTGCTTAACTTCTGTAAAACTGTAATTAACATATAGATTTTGTCGACTAGCTAAACTGCTTTTATTCAACCATTTTCATCCTTTCATCCAACACACATTTTGAATTCAATGATAATCTTGGAAAATAGCTTTTCCAGAATGTTTTATCGTAGATTTACAAAAATACGACAGCAAATAGCACATTCTTTGATAGATTATTTTTGAAGTAAAACCCAATCACAATACTGAAAATGAATATCTAGCATACAAAACTAAATAAGGATGCCATATAACGTTTTTTAGTAAATTTGAATAGTCGACAAGCTTTTTATGAAAAAATGAATTTGTTGTAGAATTCTGTACAGTGTCTTAGTATTTAATAGAAATTGTTTATTATAAAATTACTTCTAATTTCATTAAAATTTGTCGTTTCGACGTCCAATCAAAGCGACCATTGATGCTCACAAACTTATGTGGGTCTGAAAACTTAACTATTGTTTAAATAATGATATCATTTGCATGAAAATAAACATTTGTATCGCAGACTTAAAATAACGGCTTTTCTTAAGGGAGTTAAACTAATTATTATAAGAGTAATTCAGTTGTGCAGAAAACCAATCGAATATCGAACGTAAAAGAAGGCAAAAATATCAAATCTATGTTTCTCTTGACATAGTTTTTCGACAAAACCCCAATCAACAGTATATTCAATAAGTAATATAATTATAAGTTTCTGAGGGTTTCAATTTATCAGAACAATGGGAAAATTATACAAATAAGGTATCTAAGAAACTGTCGTCAGGTATTTTTGCTTTGTGGATCATTTCTAATCACTAAAACGACCTTGGAATGTATCTCTTTGGAATCTCACTTGAAATATGGCATTATTTTTTGGGGCTTTGCAAACTATAGCAACTTAAACTTAATGGTTCCTAGTCCAAAATGGAAGAATAAGAATTTTAAGTAAAACATTAAGAAAGAAGTTCATAATTATGAAGTCCAGTTTTATCTTGACAAGGAATATGGTGTACCATCTGCCAATCAATAAAATTACATGAAAGTCTTGTATCGTGTTGCTATTATTTGTTGGATGAATTCACGCAAACATTATTCTCATTATTAAACAACTTGCAGTTTTCAGTTTTGTAGTTTGGAGTTGTGAATTTTTTTGCTGGAGAGTGGTTTGTTTGCCTTATGATAGTATTTGTTACAATCTATATGTTGCTATTCTAACTTTTTTCTAGCTAGGTATCTTTAGTTAAAACAAATGATTGAGTATTCCTAATATAAACATGTAGATCATAAAACCATTTCGCCATATGTTATTTTATTACTTAGAATAAATGAGAATTGTCTATTTTAGTTCAGTCAATAAAGGGGGTGTAGAGTGCGTGAGCAGGGACCTAAGTGATTTCTTCAGAAACTTGTTCCGGGTGCTTAGGGAGCAAACATAATAAAAGTCCTGACGTCTAGGTCATGAACCGGAGGAGGCAAGCACAAGAAAGGTCCCATTTTTGAGTTTTTCGCTTATATCTCCAGAATTTTTTTCTTATATGACATGAAAGCGTATGGAATTCTCTACAACTCTCATTCCATATACCTTTTTCGAATTAGCAACCGTTTGGGAGCTACACGCTCGGGAAAATTGAAAAAGTACCTCACATTTTTCATCAAACATTCCTTCATATCGTTTAACCTATTCATCTGAGGAAAAAAACCTGTTTTAGAAAGTTGTAGTTGTTGTTTAATTCTCTTTAAGAATATATATACATATGCCAATATATCTCCAACCGGTCAACAGTTACATCAATTGTAAAATTTTTCGTAAAATTTCGTCCTTTTCAGAAACTGTTTTTGTTCTTCCTGAGCCACAACTATCGCTTGTGTGTATCGTCCAATAATATGTGTTGCTACACATAAAAGCGGGATATTAAATGCAGTGAACAAAAATCTTGTTACATGAAAAATAGCAAAATAATTAGACCTCATCTAGAATATTCTTCCTCTATTTGGAATCCCCTCTATAACGTACATATTCAGAGTATTGAAAGAGTTCAGCACAAAATTCTAAAGTATGTTTCTTACAGATTGAATGTGCCAAATCTAAATTATCTCATATCTACATTGAATCACTGGAAGATCTCCGAAATACGAGAAACCTTAAAATGCTCTATAATATAATATTACATAGAAAATACAAATCTCCCTCATTGCTAAGCGAAATTGGGCTGCATGTGCCCTCAAGGGAAACGCATTCACGCAACAGTTTTTCTTTACCAACCCATAGAACCAATTATTATGGTCAAAACTGTTTTATATCAAGGTCATGTAGACTGGCAAACAGTTGTCCCAGACTTGACTTTTTTCGAGTCGGTATTTTTGGGGGAGCTAAGGAAGATGTGACTTGAGATCTCTGTGGCTCGTGTTCTTCTGTTGCAATTGTTATTGTTGTTCTTTTAATTGTTAATGTTATTTTCTATTATGTTGTATTGTATTGAATTGCATAATTTTTGTTAATTAATTTATAACTTTTTTGATTTATTGTGAAGTTGGACGTTGCCCGTGAATAAATAAAATAAAGATAATAAAAACAAGACACATAGTTATATCATAAATTGTATAATGATAATGTAATAAGGCTGCTCAACTGTCTCAGATTAACATAGTAGTGGACGGAGGATTCCTGCTACATAGAGTAATTTGGCAAAAAGATGCCTCTGTTGCCACAATTTGTGATGGATATATCATCTACGTCAACCACTATCTTGGAATCAGTCGCACTGTGGTATTTGATGGGTACTCGAACTCAGCCCACAGTATGAAATCACAAGAACAGAGGCGACGATACAGACTGAGGAGGTCGGGTGACATCAATTTAACTTGGCACACATCGATACCTGTGAAACAAGATGATTTTTTGTCCAATCCTACCTCCTTACTACAGTCAAAGCTTCAGGAGTATGGGATACAGGCCACCGATCATGCTGACGTCCTTATCGTAAAGACTGCTATGGATCAATCCACTTACAGTTCTGTGGCTGTTGTTGGTGAGGATGTAGACCTGGCTGTTTGTTTTGATAGCTTCCCCTCCTCTCACCCAAGACATCCTGCTGTTAAAACCCGGCCGAGGGAAAAATAAAACAATGGGACTGTCCACCCAAGAGATGCAGTAGCTTGGATTTGAACACATCCTGTTCTTACATTCGTTTACCGGCTGTGACACAGCATCTTCAACCTTAAGGAAAAGCAAGGTGGACTTCTCAGAATTGTACTTAAAGTCACAAAACATCAAGAAAGCGGCAGTTACCTTTTACAACCCCTCTTCCACTCGCGGCAACGTTGAAGAGACTGGAAAGATGTGCTTCCTCAAATGCCCCAGCAAATCAGCCTCCCTCAACCAGTACCGCCTCCTGTCATTCATGAGGTCAGTGGCAAATATTAAGCCTGACATCAGCTCCCTCCCACCAACTGAGAGCGCAGCTAGGCAGCATTTCCGGCGCACCTACCAGCAAGTGCAGCAGTGGCTTGGGAATGAGTTGCCCCCTCAAGAGTGGGGTTGGAAACACGTAGGAGACACCCTGGTGCCGATTGCAACAGAACATCCACTAGCATCAGAGGTCCTACTGAAACTGATATTTTGCCGCTGTACCAAGGATTGTGTTAGCGGCAAATGTGGATGTCGGAAAGCAATGCTGAACTGTTCTGCGGCGTGCCTCCACTGCCAAGGGAATTGCCTTAACGGAGTACCTATTTACCACGAGGAGGACGATGAAGACGATGTAGAGCCCCTTCAGCAAGAACCACCCACAACTGAGGACGAAAATGCCGTAGATGAAGAACCCTTGCCAGGACCCTCACGGCCGAAGAGAATGAAAACTTGAATACATTACTTACCTCATACGTGTCTTATTTTTATTATCTCTAAAATAAAATTTGCTAATTTTCATGTAACACGATTTTTGTTCACTGCATTTAATATTCCGCTTTTATGTGGAGCAACACATATTATTGGAGGATACACACAAGCGATAGTTGTGGCTCAGAAATAACAAAAACAGCTTCTTCTGAAAAAGACGAAATTTTACGAAAAATTTTACAATTATTGATGTAACTGTTGACTGGTTGGATATATATTAGCATGTGTATATTTATTGTTAAAGGCAATTAAATTCTCTAAAACTTTCTGAAAGAGGCTTTGTTCCTCAGATGAATAGTTTAAACGATATGAAGCAATGTTTGATGAAAAATGTGAGGTCTTTTTTTTAGTTTTCACTTTTTCCTAGCGTGTAGCTCACAAACGGTTACGAATTCGAGAAAGGTATATGGAATGAAAGTTGTAGAGAATTTCATACGCTTTCATGGTACATAAGAAAAAATTTCCGTACGATACACCGTTTTTGAGATATAAACGAAAAAACTCAAAAATGGGACCTTCCTTGTGCTCCACCCTCCCGGCTCCCATCTAGACGTGAGGACTTTTAGTATGTTTACTCCCTAAGCACCCAGAACACGTTTCTGAAGAAAACACTTAGGTCCCTGCTCATGCAGTCTACACCCCCTTTTGGGCCATTCGTTGATTGGCCTATTTGCTTTTGAGACAAAATGTATTACGTAATTTTAGGTATTCAAGGAGTGAAATCGAGGGAAAGCCTTGTTATGCAAGATGATCCTTTTAGGGCCGCACCTTTTAAATTTCCAGTAAAATCACGAGACAAATCCCACAAGAGGCTACATTCCGCAGGTAATATGTCTTAAAATGACGATGTTTGGTCGATGTTTTTAAAGATTCTGGTTAATTTTGATCATGCGATGAATATTAATTTATAATTAAATTGTTTTTCCTATAAAAGTGTTTGCAATCTGTTTTTTAGATTCATCTCTCGGATTTGTTTACATTTGTTATTTAATGTAATTTGCGAGAAACTTACTTTTAAATAATTTAAATAAAATATATACAAATTTACATTTTGTTCTTTTAACAAATACACGTATTTTCTAGAGATTTAACTAGAATCTTTAAAAAATATCCCACATTATCTTTTCAATAAACTAGCATTGCACACGCCAAAAGTTTTTTTTTATAAATGCATATCCCTGTCTATTACAGAAAGTGTGAAACATGACATGCATACATTTATTGGTGTTGAGCTTCTTGCAGTGCTGGTTAATTGCTTTATTTTAGTCACAAGTTTATCGATATAATTATTGTTCTTATCATATTTTCAACAAAGCTAAAGACTATTATGCTAAAAAGTATGAGCATTATTTCTGACGTCATTTCTAAATTTTGGATTCGTTTTTCAGTATTACGTTTTCATTTTAAGCTGAAGGTTTGACTCTGTTTGAAACAGCTCTATTAACAAATGTTGACTATTTTTGGCCATTAAAATAATGTTTCATTTGATTATGACAATAGCGGCACCTTTTCCTAACATTCAGGTTGATTTATGGTTGCCAATCTACTCAGTGTTCATTAGAAATTGGTACCTATTTGAGAAAAGTATAATATCAATAACGGCTAAAGTCCATATACAGGGTGTTTCGGGAGGAAAGAAATATTTTAAGGATGTGTTCTGGAGGTCAAATTAAGAAAAAACAGTCATAAAATCATGGGTTCGGAAATGCTTTCTTTCCGAGATACAGGGTGTCAAAAAAATAACATTTTAAAATGGCACGCCTCTGTTTTTTTTTCAAAATAGGTATTTGTTTCTTAATGAAGAGTGAATTCCAAAGAAAAAATGTATCTTGAGTTTTCTTGGTTGGAGAGATCGTTTTCGAGTAATAATCAAAATGCAAACTGTTTTGGGATTAGGTTTTTCAGAAAATGCCTGCAGAGAAACAGTATTTTGATTATAACTCGAAAACGATCTCTCCAACCAAGTAAACTTAAGAGACCTTTTTCCTTTAGAATTGGCTCTTTAATGTAAAACCTTAAATAGTTTTCGAGATTTTTAAGAAAAACTGAATTTTTTTTTCAATCTCGGAAAGAAAGCATTTCCGGACCCATGATTATATGATCTTTTTTTCGTAATTTGACCGCCCAAACACGTCCTTAAAATATTTCCCTTTCCTCCCGAAACACTCTGTAGATACATGATACAGGATGTTTAGTAAAGTAGTTAGAATTAATAATAGATTTAACCGTTCCCCGATTTTGTAAACCTAATGTTGGAGTCTGACGTTTCCGCCGCCTTTTTCCCAACTTCCTTATTATAAATTTTGTCAAGAAAAAAATTATTATTGGGGATTTTTTGAGCATTATTTTCTAAAAACTAGATTACGGGGAGTGTGCCAGAAGCGGCCTATCTGCCACTGCGACCTGTAAGATCTATTGTAACCGTCTCTGTCTTTAGAGCACGCCGTCTAGTTTTGTAGCTCTAATTAGCCTCTATAGCCTTGACAACCGATTGATGGGGATTACTGTCTCCTTTTCCTGGCAGAACCTGCTTAGGGTTTCATCTGTCAGCCCTATCAGACTCGGGTGTCTATTCAATCACCGGTTAGCAAATACCTGTAAGTTTCTTAACAAATTACTTCGCCTCTCTATCTGGCCACCTTGAGATTCTGTTGTTGCTCACCTTTTGATAGATGCTCTAAACTCTAGCCACCTCATAGAAGGATTTTTGAGTTATTTCGTCAACTTTTTCGTTTCCTATGTAACCCAAGCTAGAATCACTTTATTTTGACTACCTAGCTTCATACCAGTTTAGATGTTACGCTAAAGTGCCTTTAGTGCTGCCTTGCTGTCAGAGTAATTTACAAGTCTTGTTGCCGGGCTTCTTAATTTCTTCGTAGCACTATCCGCCTGAAACACTGTGGCTAAAAGTTCGTTCATTAGACTTGGAATGTCGTGACAGTAAACCAAGTCATTTTCCATTGGATAAAATACTGCCAGGGATACATAGAAATGTTTACCCATTCTCATAGAAGATTCCAGGCTGCAGACGGGATCCAAGGAGCTGTGCCTTTATTTTGGGAAGTTCCAAATCACGAATAAGATCGTTGGGTTCTGTTTGAGATATAAAATGGGACTGCTTGCTGCTACTATATTCGTCATCGTTTTCCTCCTGAAAATCTGCTGGCTTTTGGTTTAAGATCTAGTCTATTTCATCCGATTCGGAGTCTATTTTGTATTTTTCTGGAGGCTTACAGGCAGGTATCATGAGACAAAGGTGGGGATATTTGGATATTCAATTTTATTTTTGCTTTTACCAGAAAACCCCGTTAATAGCAATCATTGATATTCCAAATTTCGTAGCCTTGTGAGTACCATTTAATCTTCCAGTTAGGGTTTCCAGAGCCATTATTGTAACCAATTTTGGGAGGTCACGTTTTATATTGATCATTTCTTACAAGTGGGCTTTTATTGGGCTTTCAGGGCCACTTCACCACATATTTAACAGAAATTCTTCGGTATCTTGCCACATGAGCATAGCATCATTTATTTCCATTCAAATAATAATAGTACTGAAAACACTAATTAAAAAGCCAATTAACACGGCTATATCACGTAGGCACAAAGAAGTAGCTGAACAGGTAACTATATTGTTCCTTTACAAGTGCTAATTAGTGAATATTTGCACCTGCTCTATAATCCCTTCGGGCACTCTCTGCTGCCCCAGCCATCAGCATTCCTCCTATTGATTAGAACATATTGTCCACGTTCTCTAGATTCGAGTACATGATAAGGCAACTTCATGGCCAGTCTAGGGATTACACAAGTAGAAGCTATTCAAATACACATTAGTTTGGTAGGATTTTGATACAGAAGAGTGGTCAACGTTGGATTTTCATCCTCATTTTGAATAATGGCCTATCTTTGTTTAAAAAGGTGGTTGAATCCTCAAGAAATTAGTTTATGCAATAGTTTTTTTTATGAGTATATAAATGAACAAAAATTAACATGCTGTATCATGGTATCGAAGCTATATCCTTCATGGGGAATACTATATGCAAAACCTTAGTTAAAAAGCCAAGTGAAGCAACTGAATATTGCTGTAATAGTCTGGATAATCAAAATTACTAGCCATTTTTAAATTTTCCATATAAATTATTACATATTTTAGAAGAGCAAACGAAATTTAACCCATATTATAGACGTCTACGTTTTTTAGCGCTTTGTAGATTTAAGGGTTACTATTTTGACATCATTCTCACTTGTATGATAAGATTCATCATTTCTCACTCCTCTAACTTGTACTTAATATAAAAAAAACAAAATTAAATGAATAGTAATTAGTTGCAAGGGATGCAGAAACAAATGTGTATGAACTGTAAAAATAAAATTTGTAGTAGCAAAAAAAAATCATTCCAAAATCTACTATTGTAGAAGGAAATTTAAAAGACATTATTTTTCCTAGTCATTTAATTGGTTCAGCAATTCTTAGCTATATCTATTTAGATATAATTTAGGTGCATATTATTATGGATTGTGGCTGCTACTAAATTAGCCAGGCCACTCGAAAAAGAGCCCTTATTTAGTTGGTTTTAAACTGTGATAAAATTTTCAATTTCAAAGATTTTGTGTTATTTCTTTTTACTTGTTGGATATCAAGCGGCAATATTTTATTTATATATATTTAATTTTAGTAATTATACACGTACAAATACTATTAAGTTAAGGCTTGACATAAAATTATTATGAATAAACAAAAGCATTATCCTGTATTTTTCTCCAATTTTGTTCTAAAAATAGTTTGACTATTTCTATGTATTTTTATGAGCTTTTTAAATTAAAAAAATCTCGGTAATTGATATCATTAATAAGATACGATGGGTTTTTGATCGAGATTTGAATATCGGTCTTTCGAGTTTGAGCTTGTTCTAGCTGACAGGATAAAGATTTTGGGTGGCATCTTTTCCTTGTCCCATTCATCTTCTCGCTATACCATTACGATAGCATATATCTCTGCTTAGAAGATCGTGGTGCATATATTCAAAGGGTAGACTTAAAAAGCTCACTATTTCCCTCGAAAGGTTAGTGTGTTCCATTCTGGAGACGTCGGTTTACTATACATAAGAGATTGCAGATAATACTATGTCGTTTTTCCCTTAGTGAGATCTTTAGTCTGAAGTTGATCCTCAGGTAGTCTTTTTTTTTTCTTGCATTATCTGCCACCGTTTCTTTAATATGACAGGCTCTAGTATCCCTTATGTATAGAACGGCAATCCAAGAATCGCAGAGAGTGTATTCCTCATTGCAGCGGTACAGGAGAGCGATATTCAACAACTAAACAGGCTAAAATTTGAAAAATATTGCCATTTAGCCACATAATTTAGATTTGCTTTAAGCCAATGAAATTTTAAAAATGTATTATGATTGACAACTCTACCCACGGTAAGCCTCAGTCTGGAAATAATCCAGAATATTTCATCGATACGTTTTATGTACTGTTGACATTAACAATCAATCAATCAATCAAATCATTTATTGGAATATTAGTACAAAAGTTCATTCCAAAAGGAAACATATTCAGTAAAGACTGGTATTCCCTATAGTTAAAATACAATACATCTTACAAAGTCAGTCAGGTGTTACTGAAGAAGAAAGAATAGTAAATACACATAATAAAGTACAGTACAGCAAGCTTCAAAATTTAAAGAGGGATCCAACAAAACACCAAGATTTTTTATCTATTCAGTCATTGGAATGACTTTATTGTTTAGCCTAATTATACAATGGTTATTTCAAACTTTTTCCCGGGCACTTTTACTTCCCATACACATAGGATTAAGGCAGAGACCATTCTTCAGTCACCATTTGTAAATTCTTTGCAAAGTCTCATTGAGGCAGTTCACAGTCGGATGCATATTGATGGATTTTACACCCATCATTCGAGAGTAGTTTATGCAAATTGCGACATAAATAGAGAAAAGTAAGGGCCCAAGGGGACTACCCTGTGGTATGCTCCTATTTACTGGTAACTCTTCGGACATATTTCCGTTTAAAGAGACTCTCTGAGACATGTCTCTTAAGTAGGCTCTAAACCAATCAAGTGCGACTCCCTGGATTCCATAGTATTGCAGTTTTAAAGCCAAGAGAGAGTAATTAACGAGGTCAAAGGCCTTTGAGTAATCGAGGGCGACCAGAAATGTATATTGACCCTGATCAGTTGCTCTGGATATATCATCCATGATTTTTGTCCGAGCACTTCTCTTACGAAACACTGACTAAAGCAAGGGTATTATTTTGTTTGATTCAAAGTATTCAGTGAGCTTCTAGAATTTTCATGATGATTGAAATAAAGCTGATAGGTCGGAAATCTTCATATTGGGTAGCAACTGGAACTTTTGAAATGGGAATCACTAGAGCCCTTTTCCAAGTAATAGGAATGCCGCCCTTCTCTAGTGAATAGCGAATGATGTGACAAAGAGCGTCCTTGCAGTGTGGTAAGACGAGTAATACGAGCCTCAGCATCTTCAGAGTGACTCCATCCAGACCCGAGGCATTTGATTGTATGTCTCGAACTTGCTCTATCATTTCGGTGGTCACAGGAGTGAAATTAAAGTTCAGTCCAGGCCTAAATCTATTTTCCTGAGTGTCTATAGGTGTCAATTTCGATATTAGTATTTCTAACCCCATTCACAAGGAAAAAATTAATATTGTTAGAGTTTTGAGTTTCTGGACCCAATTCACTAGCAGTCTTTCTATGAATATTACAAATATACATTTCTCTCTACATCACGTGAGTCTGAATATATGCCCTTTTCTCGCATCGAACAGCATTAGACAGATAATTGCGCAAATCCCTATAATAATCCAGCTGGTCCTTGGTTCGTAAGCACTCTTTATAGGCCTCTCTTTTAAGTTTGCTTATTTCTTTAATAGTGCGAGTTATATAGGGACGTGCTGGTTTTCCGCGAGCAATGGTAGTCTTTAATGGAGCATGCATATCAAAAAGAAAGTTCACGGCATCGTTGAGGAATTGCACTTTTCCCGCCAGATCAGGAATCACTGCAACAAAGTCCCAGTTCACATTGGATGCATCTTGTTCAAATAAAACAGTATCGAAATGTCGAAAATTCCTGAATGTTACATTATGTGGTTTTATAGATCTTATTGCATAGTCCAACTTACAGTAGGTCAATCTGTGATCAGTCAGATTAAGAAGATCAGCAGTTCCACACTCAAAAAGAGAAGCAGACTCCGTCACAGCTATGATATCAATTCAAGTAGAAGATTGGCCAGAAACTCGCGTAGGTTCCTTTAGTGCTTGATAGCAGTCAAACACTTGGCTAAGTTGCTTTCGAAGTGGGCAGTCATTTCTCAAAAAGTCGATGTTAACATCTCCGATAACTATTACATCGTCGTGCGTCAAGTATGCATGTCTCATGTATTCTTCAATTGCCACGAGTGATGCAACTGGAGAGGCAGGGGACCTGTATAGTAAACCCAGAGCAATATTCTGTTCTGCAGTACTGACCGAGATCCAAAGCTGTTCCACGGGAGTCTGCACTGAAACATCAAAACTCAGAGTCTTAAAATGAATGTCTCCCCTTAAGTACAAGAGCAAACCACCAGCACGATCCAGACGAACAGCTTTATACCCAGGAATATTTAGGTGCTCAGACATGACAGTGCTATTCAGCCAGGTTTCTGAGATTCCAATTATGTCAAAGTCGTATTCCTTTATGATTGCAGACATATCATCAAGGGATGGAATCAGGGAACGAATATTTATCTGGCAATACGCAGCTTATGACTATTTTGTGCTAAACTTTCTGTATATTAGTTGGTATTCTTTCTAAATAAGTTTCTCCCATTGGGGCACTTTGAACAAGGCCATCAACAGTTCCTTCGTTGTTCACATTAACTGTAGGTACGTACGTAACAGGACCAGATTGATTATGATGACCACTGTACTTCAATATTTCAATGTTATCAACAATCCTAATTTCCAGTTACATGGGGATGATTTTCGAGAAATTAGTTAGATCACCAGGAAATGCACATTTTTAGCTTTGTAACCGTATCAGAAACAATTATTAACTTTCACTTTGATTAGTCGAAATTTAACATTAAATCAGGAGTTACAAAAACTGCTGTTTACACGACAACACAAGTTGACACTAATTAAACTAATAGAAGTGATTCAACCGGTTCAATAAATTTAAGTCGGTACATCTGGTATATAAACGCGTATTTTTATGAGATATAATTCTAAATTGGAGAAAAATAGGCATGTATTTATAGTAGGTATTCTATGGGATGTTACCTCCATTGGAAACATTTTCACTGTATAGGTGTGGTAATTTTATGTCAAGTTGATACTTTAGTTATGCTCAAAATATAATGGTTATTGTATGACGGGAATAAGCTTTCACTCAATAATTATTCAGTCTTATTGAGTTTAAACATGTTATTATTTTAATAATGTAGAGTGAATATTGATTTGTATATAAAGTGACATCAATATATTCAGGCATTGCTATATCGAAAAGAGTTTTGTGAGTTTGCGTGTGCATGTAGTAATGTAATGTTAGAATACATTGGTTTCACACGTGTAATTTTTGGAACAGCATTTTTAGAAATATGTCTTTAAATTCTCCTTTGTATGTGACGTTAGCTTTTAATTTTGTCAGTTCCTAAATTAGCAAAAATACTTCCTTTAGAAATGATATATCATACATACCTATCGTGTGTTGTACATAAGTATTTTAATACATTCTTTGAATTAAAGAGACAAATATCATTATTGTGATCACCTGTACTAACTTTAGAGGGAAAGTTCAATGCGTGTACAGCTATATGATTGTATTAAATGCGGCAATAAAATTGCTTTGCATTGGAAAATAGTTTTTTTTATTGTATCCTTATCTCTAAAAATGGCTGTTCCAGAATACGAAAGGTGGTGGGCTTAACTAACCTTGTAAATATTTGTATATATATGAAAAGTTCCGAACTAATCCCACTATCTTCAATTTTGAAACAGCCTTTTTACTTTAACCTTTCCGAATCTATTTTCCTTGCTATACTGCGGGTACGCTTTTCCCTGGGAGATCAGAAATAACTGGAGAAATATGAAACTGAACGTTTGCTTTATTACTAATTAAAAAATATTTAATCGCACCAAGGCTAATAAAATACCAAACGTGGCCGTGGTCAAAAATTAGTTTGGGTTGGCAAAAGTCCCGTGCTTGAAAATTCATTTTATGGATCCTATTTAGCAATATTAGAGACATTTACTTATAGTTTCATTAGTTCTTTTCGTTTATATAATAAGATTCTAGAAAATAAATGGTTATATTACCCGAAAAGAAAGTTTAGTATTTCCACATTTATTAGATCGCTAGATCTGTAGTGAGGTTATCTATTAGGTCTTTGTGCAACTTCCCATTTGCTAAAATCCTCACTAGATAAGTAAAAATGCTCTGTTAATTCGTAATTTCAAATCATTGTTGCCTCTTCAGAATTTTCAATTTAAATTGCATTTAGAATTATTAAAGCAAATATCCTTTATTATATAATTGGAATAGCTGATCTTAAGTTATACTTGATGTAATTAACATTTCGTCGTGAAGAAAGAGTATCTCTCTTTCTTTAAGCAGCTTAAATCATATTTTTAGAACATCCACCTTAATATTGCGCTGTTGATCCTTTCTACTACCGCTGGGAAAATTTAGAATATAAATGTTAACAATTGTGGCTCCAAACTTTCCTGCCCACTTTGTATATCAAATAAATCCTTATTTACTCTTCAAATACACATTTATTTTCTTCCTAAAGTGTAAGCCAAAGAGGTAGGTAGTATTGTTGGGTTTGATAAGCATCGTTTGTCAGTGATGAAAATAATGTACATAATATTTTTTCAGCGTTGCCTTCGTGTAAACCAGACATCCCAGAACCCGTTATAGAAGAAAACCCGGAAAATATTCCTGTTTACGATTATTCTTCAGAATGTTGTTCGGGTCTGCCTACTTATTCAGAGGGTGATGTTCCTTTAATAGGAACAACCGAAACCGAAAGTGATATAGACATTTCTCCAGCTTGTAAGAAAGTACAGTTACCTTTGGAATTATCACTGGAAGAACATCGACATAAGTATGAAAAGCTGGAACAAGGCCTCGACATCAGTTCTGATAGCAGTGAGAGAGAAGAAAAATTGAAACAACAGGAAAAGGTTAAGAAAAAAAAGAAAATTAATATACCAGAAAAGTTACATAATGTATATAAAACAGTAGAGTTGCCTATAAAAAATTTTCGGTCTGATGACAAGCAGATAAAATCTAAGAAAAAGGTTGCAATTAAGAATCCACCAAATGCTACCACCGGAGCTGTAGACATCGACTCGGACGATTCCATAGGCTCTGCTAGTGACCTTAAAGCAGACGAGGATAATATTGAAATCGGTCAAGAAGCCAAAGAAGACATGAAAAGTGAAAATATTAGTGAGGACATACAAACATGTGGATCTTCAGCTTATCACGCTGAATGCGAAAGCATGGCAACGCATGAAGAGGATTGCACTAGCAGAGTTGTCAGGACCAGAAAGAAAGAAGAACCGAACGCAGCTGAGCCTCAGCAAAGTGAAGATATGATACTGATAGGCCATCAATATGGAGAAAAGCCTCTCCTTGCAGACGATGAGCTTGATTCTGATTGTGACGTTCAAGAAAATGTGAAATGGAATCCAGAAAAGAATATTAATTATAAGGAGGCGTTATGGATTCCGCCCTCCAGCAGCTTTGAAGAAACCGCAGATGTATTTAGTTTAGCCCCTTTTGGCAAACCTAATAGAAAAAATAATTTAGAATCTAATAATTCCTTGATTGAATCGAACCCAAGCTCTTTTTTGATGGGCGAGAATATAGAACTATCCAATTTCCCTGTATCCTCAGAAACTCCAAAATCTTTAAATCCGTTTTTAACTGAGGACTTCTCCAATCCTAATGCGCAGATGCCTAATTATGAAAATCCACCGTTAATCTCGAATTTTACTAAAATGGAAATATCTGTCCCTGAATTTTCTGAAGAAACACGATTCGGATTTAATTTCGGTAATTTATCCAGCAATTATCCAGAGAAATCTCCGGAGGAATTTCACACAAACATTTTCGAACCCTCGAAATCTCCTCAAAACACAGAATTGTTGATAGATCTTTCGAATAGCAGCACCGATAATTTTCCAGTGCTTGGCCCAACTTCATTGTTTCCGGTCTTGCCGGATGTATCTAATCAAAGGATAACAGAATCGCCAAAGGTCAAACAAAGGAGAGAGAAGAAAAAGGATAAAGACATGAAGTCAAAATACCAATTATTCAACGACAGTGTTTCAGACGAAAGTCCTAGCTATAAAACATCGAAAAGTGTTAAAATAAGTAAAACAGTGGGTAGTTCTAGTAAAAAATCCAGCAAATCTAAGAGAAGCTCCTCGAAAGTTTTACTGGAAGAAGGATTTAGCAATATGAGTTTCGAAGACTTTCCATCTGATGAGAGAGAAATTATTACAAATTCTGAACTGCCCTTTGAAGTATTACGAAGCCCGGACCAAGAAAGTCGAAGATCCAATGCCAAACGGATACCTAACCCGTTTTCTTGAGGTTTGCCTTTTGGAATACGATCGCTTTATGAAAATGTCTAGTTGATATGTTTCTGAAATCGGAGTAAACTGATTGCATTAATTTGAAGATATCAAACCATGAGGGTTAACAGTTGAACTAATTATATTGGGATATCAAAATATGAACCGCTGTTTTATCGGAGTAGGTTTAAGCAATATTTTAAATTGGCAATATATGATCAATTTTCTTCTTGATTATTTTAAATATTTTCCAATAGCTTTTAACTTAGAAGGTGATATTTACAACGCCTAGTATATTTTAAGAATGTCGATTTTTCTATAACCCTCAAATGTCTATATTAATTCAATCAGTTTCCTTCGGTCCTAATTGTCGGACCTTTAGTAATACTTAGACTTTTCAATATGATTATTGTGTCCAGTATTAATCGAAGACATAAAATACCATATAGCGTTTTTGAATAATAAGTATTATTAATTTAGCTGAGGCTTTCTAAAGCGAGTACGATCTTATGTATGCCTGTTTCATATCTCTCAATAAGCAATAGAGTTTAAAAGAATTAAAAACTACTTTCTTAGTTCTTCTTCTTGTTCTACTTGCTAGAGATCTAGACGATCTGTTGATTCCGGACTTGCCTCTGCATAATTTCCAGGGATGTGGACTGCCAGCTGTCTGTCCATCTCTTTGGTGGTCTTCCGGGTGGACGGTTGCCTACTGGTTTTCCCTCTAGTACCATGCGTGGTAATCTATCATCGGTCATCCTCTTCACGTGGTTATACCATTCTCTTCTCCTCTGCCTTCCCCATCTCACCACATCCTGTACGTCACACTGTGCTCTAATGTCAGTGTTTGTTACGTGATCTATTCTTGTTTTCCCGGCTATTGTTCTCAGTACTGACATTTCGGCGATTCGTAGCATCCTTTTGGTTTTGATGGTATCCTCTCCCGCTTCTATACCATATGTCATTATTGGCCTGACGCATGTCATATATTTTAATCTTACTCTCCTTTCGCATATAAGGATTAGCCCATACAGTTTCCCTTAGACATCCTGATATCATGGCTGATTTGTTAATTTGGTTTCTTAAGTCCTTTACTGAGGTTGGACATATCTATGCCCAGGTATCTAAATTACATGACCTGCTCTATGGGTTTATTATCTATTACCAGTTTGAATCTCATTGGTTCCCTAGCGATGGTCATAGTTTTCGTTTTACTTATGGATATGTCCATATTGAGTTGCTGACTGATCTGGTAGAACTTAAATAACTGTCTCTGTAGGTCATTCTCACTTTCTGCGAATATTGCAGCGTGATCGGCGTAGCAGACCATACTGATAGCCCTATTGTTCATTCTGTATCCTGAGTTCAGGGATGTTACTTCTTCTATGATTTTGTCCATCAGGAGGTTGAATAGAAATGGACTAAGGCTATCTCCCTGTCTTATTCCTCCTGGAGTGGGGAAGCTAGCTGTAATATTCTCTCCATCTTTGATTTGCGTGCTGTTAGTAGTGTTAAGGCTGTATACCGTTGTAACTATGTTAGCAGGGGCTTATTTTTTCCTTTAGGATTTTTATGACGTCTCCCAGGCGGACTCTGTCAAATGCCTTAGTAAGATCGATGCAGCAAATGTACTATATTGCTTTTTCCTTTATTTGTTTGGTAATGAATATGGCATCGGTTGTCGATCTATTCTTTTCGATTCCATGTTGTTCCTCTCTGGTTTTTATTTGCTTCTCTAGTTTGTCCTTGAGTCACTCTGTAAACAACTTCATTGTTGAAGCATGGTAGAGTTACTCCTCTGTAGTTTTCAGGCTTTGTTTTTTGCCCTTTTTTTGTATATGGAAATTGTGATGCTGGTGTTCCAGTCCTTTGGGATTTCCGTAGTGCTCAAGATTTTGTTAAACAGTATTGTCAGTTGCAGCAAGCCCTGGACCGCCGTATTTTAGAAGCTCGTTTGGTATATCGTCTGTGCCTGGAGGTTTTCTGTTCTTTAGTTTTTTTAATCTTGCCCTTGTTTCCATCTCGGTAACTGTTGCCATAGATGCTGTCTGGTATCCTTCTGCCACCTGTGTGTCATCGGCATCATATAGATTCCTGAAGTATTCCTCCCACACCTCCGTAGTGACTCCTTTAACCTGTACGTATTCATTTACGGGTTTCTTCCTGTTTTCAAGCATCTTCCACACCTTTCTTTGGTACCATATAGGTCATGATCCATGTCGCTTGTAAATTTGGCCCAATGTTCTCTTTTGCCGCATGGTGTATGCAGTTCCTTATTTCATTCCAGCATGTTTCAACATTTTGGTTAGTGAGGTCAATCTTATTCATTTTTTGCACTAGTCTGTTCTCGTACAGTTTCCAAGTGCTTTCTGATTCCAGTGATTCTATGTTTATTGGCGGTTTCCTGATTTTTCGTGGCTGCTCTATTAGTAGCTTACACATAATAAGATTATGATCTGTCCCTAAGTTGGCTGAAGTTAAGGCCTTTACCTCGAGTACTTGCGATCGTGTGATTGTTCTGTTGGTAATGATGAAATCGATCATTGTTCTCTGGGCTCTAGAGTTATTGAACGTATGCTTGTGCTGATCTTTGTGTGGGAAATATGTGTTATTGATCCTCATCTCGTTTCTTGCACAGAAATCTATTAGAAGCTCTCCGTTCTCGTTGATAGTGGGCTCGTTGTATTTTTGTTTTATGCCTGGTAGTATCGTATTACCTATTCGAGCATTGAGATCTCCTAATATTACGATTTTATGGGAGTTGCTGTAGTTCTCGGTAGAATTTATCTGAGTCTTCAACAGGTTTGGATATGTATTGTGGTTTTGTTCAGTTTCAGGTAGGTTCTCAATATTCTGTCATTGATATATTCTATATCTTCGATGCTTTGTGCATATTTCTCATGCAGTAGAATGCCAACTCCCGATTGTGCTCTTTCGTGCTTGACCTTTCCGTTTCGTTTTCGAGATCCCGCAGATGTCTATGTTGTGCTTTTCCATCTCAATAATGATTTCCTGATCTCTTCCATTCGACGATGTTATGTTCCAGCAAGCGACTCTGGTGATGTTGCGTTTAGATTTCCAATTTCGATTTTTCCTTGTCATAGCTTGGGTCGTCTTCGTAGTGATCTGTCCTGTGTCTGAGGCAGTGTCGTCGGTTCTATGAGCTGTAAGTTTTTTTGCTTCGGGTAGGTGGCTGGCCTAACCCAAAAATCCTCCTCTTTTACCCGGGCGTAGGACCGGCAGTGACAACCTTTGGGTTACTCAGTTCACCCATCAGTCATCACAGGCCGAGTTACTTTTTTTCTTAGTTGAATGTTGGTAATGTTTCTGATTTAGTTTCATTAAAAGTTTATAAAATATGTCTTATAGTATAGTTCATGTGCCGTGATGTGTTTCGGATATGTCTTTAGATAACCCCATAAGTTCAGAGGTGTCATATCAGTCAATCCAGCAGGTCATTCGGTAGCACATGCGGCAGCTCACAAAAAACACATTCAACCTACGATTTAAATGTATGAGGTATTTCTGTAATTTTAGTTGATTTTAAAGATTGAGGGGAGGTTTCTAAATGCTGCTTCTTCTTCTTCTTCTTTCCTGGCTTTACACCTCTGGGTGAGTCTTAGCCGCATCCACTATTGCTCTCCATCTCCTACGATCTTGTGCTTCCACTTGCCACCGCTGGACTCCCTATTCTGCTGCGACAGCATCCTTCCATCTTTTTCTGGGTCTACCTATTGATCTTCTGCCATCTGGTCTCTCAAGGAATACTGTTTTTATCAACCTGTTGCCTTATGATCTTACTATATGGCCTGCCCATCTTATTCGGTTAGCTTTTATGTGCCTGACTATGTTTTCACTGCCATGCATTGTCGCCAATTCAGCATTGTGGCGTATTTTCCACACTCCTGTTGTTTCATCTCTATTGGGTCCAAATATCATTCTGAGGACTTTTCTTTCAAACACAAGAAGCTTATTTATTTCCCGTTGATTGAGGGTCCAGGTTTCGATGCCATAAGTAACTACCGGGCGAATTATTGACCTGTACAAAGTTAGTTTGGATTGTCATTTTAACAGCTTAGATTTCAATATTGTTGTGAGAGAGTATAACGCCTTATTTCCCGCCATTATCCGTGCTGAGACATCTTTTTCTACTCGATTGTCGTTCGTGATTACCGCTCCCAGGTACTTAAATTCCTTAACCACTTCGAAGTTGAACTCATTAAGGGTTATATTCTGCCCAATTCGAGGCCTTGGATGTTACACTGAATGGCGTTGATGTTCTATTTCCTACCCTTACCTGTGCATATGAGTTTGTTACGGACATTTGTGTTAGCTCCACTAATTTCCTTGGTATGCCCATCTCCAACATTGCCAGCCATAACCGGCTTCTTTTTATGGAGTCATGTGCTTGCTGGAAATCCACGAAGATTTGATGAACATCCCGGTTGAACTCCCAGTTCTTTTCTAATATTTGTCTGATCGAAAATATTTGATCTATCGTTGACCTTACAGCACGAAATCCGCAGAGATAGTCGCCGATAATATCTTCCGCATAAGGGGTCAGCCTCCTCAGTATTATAATTGCTAGGAATTTGTATGTTGTGTTGATAAGCGATATACCTCTATAATTTCGAAATTGTTCCTTATTTCCTTTCTTATGTATAGGTATAATGACGCTTCCGTTCCACTGTTTGGGTATTCTCTTCATATTTTTAGAATCATTTCATATATTTTTCGGTGCAGAACGTTTCCTCCTTTTTTTAGCAGTTCTCCATTTATACCATCGTTGCCTGGCGCTTTTGGTCTTTGAGAGATGTTATCGCATTCTTAACTTCTTGAGGTGTTGGTGTTGGTACTCTTACATCTGCTGAATGGTAGGTAATGTTATCATCCTCTGTCTCACTCTCAATATTTAGCAACTCCTGAAAGTACTCCTTCCATTTTCCGACAATTTCTCGCTTTACTGCCCTATAGAATTTCCGTACTTGATTCATATCTCGATTTCTGTCTATTTCCCGTATTTGATATTCCAGGTGGTTCTTCTTTTTAGTTCTAAGCAATCGTCTTGTCTCTGTTCTTGTCCTGTGAAATTCTGCCTTGTTCTTATCTGTAGGGTTTGCTAGCATTATCAGTCGTTTTTTAGTTTTTATCTCTAGCGCTTCCTCGCATTCTCTGTCAAACCACTTCCTTTTTGGGCGTTTCTTCCTTCTTCCAATGGTTTCTGTCGCTGCTTCTTCCATGATTGTTGTTATTTGCCGCCATTTCTCCTCCAGCTCTATGTTGTCTTCCTCGTGTCTTAGACAGTCAAATTTCTTACTTATGGCTATTTGATAGTAAACTTCCTTATTCGGTGCTTGACAAGCTTCTAAGTCCCATCCTGCCTTTCGTTCATTTTGCTCCGATATACAGCTGTCTTGCTATTCTTATTCTCAACTTGGTCTTAACTAGGAAATGATCAGTATCGCTGTCCGCTCCTCTCATACTTCGTGCATTAATGATGCTACTAGAGTGTCGTGAATCTATAAGAACATGGTCTATTTGGTTACGAGTTGTTCCGTCGTTTGAAACCCATGTGACTTTAAAATGTTCTTTCTTTCAAATTGTGTGGATTTGACAGTCATATTATTAGCGATGGCAAACTCTGTTAGCCGGTGTCCATTATCGTTTGTTGTATCGTGTAAGCTATGCCTTCCTACTACTTCTCTTAGATATTCCTCCTTTCCTAGCTTAGCATTAAAATCTCCCATTACTATTTTTATATCATGTTCTGGTGCTGCTTTATACGGTTGGTCTAGTATTTCATAAAATTCCTGCTTACTATCCTCTTCAGCATTTTCTGTTGGACCATGTATGGAGAATATCGTGAGATTGAACCATTTACCCTTGAGTCTGATATAGCAAATTCTTTCACTGACTGGTTTGAAATCCATCACTGCTGCTTTTAGCCTCTTTGCTATGACAAAGCCACATCCATATTCATGTCGGTCCTCACTTCCTGACCAGAAGACTAGAGCGTTTTCCATCTCCATATTCCACGTTCGTGTCCATCTCATTTCTTGTATGGCAGTTATATCCATGTTATATTTTTCAAGTTGTTTGATTGCTCTTATTGCTATTCCAGGTCTGTACCGCTTAACACATTCCATGTTCCGAGGCAATAGTTTCTGTTTCGTAGCAATATCTTTTACCATGTATGGATCGCTGGTCCATAGCAAAACCCCCTTTTCGGAGGATCATTTCTCCCTTCCTCGCCAGCCCTGACCCTACCTTCCACTGGGGTTGGTTACCCAGTTTCCGGCAGGGTTACTCATGTTATCCAGGGTTCACCCGTGTGTCGATGTCACACTTCGTGGAGGTGAGGATAGGAATTGAGTGGGAGAGGCTATAGATGCTATCTGGAAACGGCATCTTATGTTGCGCATCACCACCCCTTCTGAATGCTGAATTATTACCCAATTTATTTTAGAATCTATACTGACATATCGACCATAAAAGTACTTTTTGTAACCATCGAAACCGCGCTGGAGTAGAATTTATAAGAACGAACATTCTCAACTTGTATTAGTTTTATTGAGGTAGGTATGAAGCAAGCATTACTGCTGGTTTAGCTTATGGCTTTAGAAACGTTTTTTTCCGGATATCGAAAATAAAACTGCCTTTCAATCTATTCGTATTCATTTGACTATTTATAATTGACGTAATTTAACGAATATCAATAGCTCTGAATGCTTAAAGCCACCACATTGAACTTCCCTTTAAACACTCCTTACATTGATCAGTGTTTTGTATGTGTCAATGTCGACTATGACATTAATAGATGGATTATATTCAAAACACTATTTTAGCAGTGACTACTCGGAGTTCAAAGTAATGGCTCTTAGAAATCTAAAGATCTAATTAAAGCTCGAATGGAAATTATATTTTTCTAAGTAGATAATTTGTGTATCTGGGTACAAATATTTAATTTATTGCCTAGCTTCCATCAATACATTTGCTTTATTTCATCTCTTGCGTTACGAATGTAAAAACTCGTTTAAAAGGGTTAAAAGCGGATTCTCAACACCAATTCTTTTAAATTTTAACTGACTAGAAGAAACACATAAAAATTTAATGTTGTTTGGTGTTGGTTTCGGAAAAGCAAACTTCTAACAATTTGAATCAAGAAGTGTCCTTTTAAAAATCGCACTTAGTATTTTACACTATCTTATGGAATGATACACATTTTGTTATCTTATGCACTTTTTTCGTTAATATTAAGATGTATAAATAATGACCATCTATTATTAGTAATGCATTATCTTACCTCATCGAATGCCCATAACTATACACTCACCATAGATGCAAGTACGGCCCCTATAATTATATTTGCTCTCACATGAAGAAAGCGTGAGGCTTATCAAAACTCACTTGTTTGAATGAAACTTGAAAAATCGCTCCTGTTCCCTCTGAAAAAATGCGAGTCTATGCATTAGTGCCTACATTACATAACATCGAAACATGACGAATATTACCAAACAGCCTTTTTATCTGATGTTATAAATAGGGCGATCCTAACAAAAAGCCAGTTATCAAGATAACGTCAGAGTATCCAGACCATCATGTTAATCTCTGTATCCAAGACCACCAATGATCCTTACTGATTTTCTTTGCATTTTAAGGATGAATGGAATATTCCCAAGGCGCTGGTATAATATGATATATGTATCACCCTATGGAACATTGCAGAGGACTGTCCTAATAGTACCGTTAGAAACGACACAAAACACGCTACTTGAATACGTTCCCTATACACTCGCATCCCAATCAATCTTTGATTGACTTTCTAAAAGCTTTACACTATCCACATCAACGTCCACACTTTTGCTACTCCTTGGGTCAAACATGATATTGGGGATTTTATCCTGATTTGGTATGTGATGCCCTTTATCTCCGCCCACCATGCCAATCATTTTTAATGGCCAGTGACCAAGGTATAGGAGATCAAGCTTGTTAAGTTCGTTGTTATATTATGCACCTTTCCTTCCATTAACCAACTTGACAGATATTTCGAAATACACAACTTAAGACTAAGGCAGTATAGAGGCAATTTTTGTCTGTCACTGTTAGACAAATACGTGTATTATTTAGTATATTATTGCGATGTCTCATGTGAGCTGTAGATCGTAGCAAAATTTATAGAAACTCTTTTTGGATTCGTCTAGGTGCTTTACACCTCAATGATAGGCTTCTTAACTTAGCTTGGTATTTTTCTATACGCTTGCTATAATTTCATATAACAATGAATATGCCTTTATATTCTGCATCAGCAACCTAGCCTTACACATTTGCAGAAAAAATTCATAACCGGATTTTGTTTAGAATAATTCGAAGACCAAATCTTCCTTTCATTATCAATAATTTATCTGACACGCTTCCCCCAAAAAGGCTTGGAGATAAAGGTTACCGTTAATTAAACATTTAGCTAAAACTGGCACGTTTAAGTTTGCCCTGAGAACCACAAATTTAGGTATTTTAAAAAGCGATTGCATATTAAAATTGTTTTAGGAACAAGAATCTGTGTTTCTTTGATAGAGTGAGATGATGTTAGTGATAGACAAATCACGGCTGTAATGAAATATAGAGTAGTCATAGATATTTTAATATAGTTGTTATGCGTTCAGATTTTACCGGAAATATGTATGTTAAATACGATTGTAGCCACGAGGATATATGCATTTAACTTTTGACTAAATGCGTATAGGTACACCTATATCTGACAGAAAATTTGATTTTGAGTTACCTCTGTCAGTTCTTTTGGTAAGAGTAAAATTAGTGAAGTAATACACAAACGTTTCACTGAAGTTGGTATAAAGACCTACAATGTACTGGGTAACTTTATAGCAGTATTGTTTCAGTATTTAAGATGACGTTTTTAACGACAGTATAGAAAAATGATTAATATATTTAAAACTTTCTAAACTATAACGATCAAAAGATGGCATCTAGTTCCACGACCGATAAAAACCAGGGCGTCTCTAAAAGGTTTGTCAAAACGTTAGAACAAATTCCTGAGGCTAAAAAATGTGGATCTAGCCCAATAGTCCCCCAAAAGTTGATAGTTTCCGAAATACAGTGTCCAAGGTAGTACTTTTTAAATCTTTTTTTGAAATATTTATCTTAATAATAGCATGATTTGCACGAAATTTGGTACTTAGAGGGTTTTTTGGTTGAAAATTCGAGATCTGATCGCAGTTTCGATGTACCGGCACCACTTCGTCTATACCATTGTCTTTATAAGAAAACAAAGGTCTATACCAACAGCTTCATAACATGTTTGTGCCTCGTTATATTAAATTTTTAGTTAAAAATTCTGATTCCTTGGCATCTTTTGTCCAAAAAGGTATATGTTTTATTGCGTACTGAAACATATCGTAGCACATCTTTATACTTTATCTAGGAAAATTGGAGTGTGTTTAAGGGCCAACAACAACAAAAAATACATAACATCGAGCTAGCAAGTAAACAGGTAAGAATGAACTGCCAAAAATAATAAGAATAACATATACAAGTCAATAGCAAACCAGCAAATGTATGTAATAATTGTCCCATAAAACCCTAAGTAAACGTTCAAAATGACCTGGAGATTAATTCTTGAACTGCACCCTTTCCATCATCTCTGTATTTGGTATCCATGCCCAGAATTCTTCGATGTCTAGGTCTAGAGTATACCATATCTTTAAGAGTTCCTCAGAAAAAGTAATCCGTAGACATTAACTTCGATGAGCGGGGTGACCAATTTACAGGCGCATCATTTCTTCTGCCGATCCATTGATTTTGAAAATTCTCATTTATGATTTGTAACATTTAATGTGAAGTGTGGGGGGTCCGTCGTGCATGAATCACATATTTTGTCTAGCAGCCAGTGGATCCAATAAATCTGACAAATTTACTACTTGTTCCAGATAATTTAAACCATTTAGGCGAGGTGGTAAGATGACAGGACCAATAATAAATCTGTTAATGCTGTCCATACGTTAATTTTATATTCATTTGGATAATCAATCAACCTTGATTGCATACGAATTTTCGTCAGCAGTTCATTATGCCAATTTCCATCATATGCTCTCCGCTCATTAATGAATCACCAGAAGCCTAGTCTCAATTCCAGGTCGAGAGGCAACTATTTGGTGGTTTGGTACGCCTCTATTTGGCAAACTTTCTTTGTATACTCTCACCGACTCTCGACCATTTCCTTGGCAATAACCGTAAACTAACATTACATCGCTCATTTCTGCATTAGTGTAAGGTACGGCCATAGCGAATAATGATCAATTTTTAAATTAAGCGATAAAGGTTTGCCAGATTGAATTTTTTTGACAATACTCTTATATAACTAGTTTCAGTACACAAATAAAACATTTAAATTCGATTATCTCAGAAACGATTGCAACGACACCTACTAGGTATACCATTTCTGGACAAAAGATGCCAAATGATAGGAATTTTTCATTAAAAATTGAATATACCGAGGCACAAAATGTTATGAAGCTTTAGATGTAGACGAAGGACTGCTGCTCACGCTCTCCGCAATGTACATCGAAGCTGTGATCAGATCTCTATTTTTCATGCTAAGAATCCCCTAAATACCAAATATCATGCCAATCATTATATTATTAAGATAAATATTTGCAAAAAGTTTAAAAAATGTAATAACTCTGATACCCTGTATTTTGGGAAACTATCAACTTTTGGACTAGATCCTAATATTTGAGCCTGAAGAAATTGTGCTAGCGGTGTGTACAGACCTTTTAGAAACACCCTGTGTATGAGAAAATAGACTTCAATTTTAAAGAAAACGGTATTTTATAAATGATCAATATTCATGTGGAATTAGAGTATCATCTTCATTAAGGTGCACTGGCGAACTAGGTACTTAAAAGTCATGCTTGAAGACATTTTAGAAATGAATACATAGTGTGTAGTGTGTAGTTTGCGTTTATTAACATGCATATAAGAAAGGTACTGTAAAGCAAGAATGCCAGAAAAATCAAGTGGAGCAACAATGACGGGCATAACCTGACAACTTTGCTCATTTGAATATGCGAAATTTTCGGCATTACCTACTTTACAGATTCAAATAATGTGCAACAATTTATTAGCATTTTGCTTAAATACAAAATACACAGTGTGAAATGAACGCCGATTTCACCCTTTTATGTACTTATTGTGTTTTCGGTATTTTCTTCAATTCCTGTTCATTTTTTAACACCAGGTTCGACGTACCACTAGTGCCAGTGTGTTGACACCCTATTTTTATGAAAATAATTCACCTAGACACCATGAACAACGACCCCCTTTTTCTCCACCTGGTCATTAACTTCATTCCACTTTTTCTGTACTCCAATGTACCTTAGTTATAAAGAAATGAACGTGAACGCCAAACCACTTTCCCTTTTCAAATACTTATTGAGATTTCGAATTTAAGGGAGCACATAATTTAAAGGGAGCATTTTTATATTAATTCACTGGTTGACCCACATATGTTCAGGTAATAGTTAGATAAGAGTTCGCCAGACAATAAGATGGGACATAATAAGAAGAAACTAATTAGCACTATTAACATTTATCCCGCTGCCGCTGACATTTACTTTTTATCTGACTCTCTAAAAGTTTAAACTTCAAATGACGTTAAAAATCCAAATTTTCACCAAGACTTAGTCTGTTTAATGACAGCAAATTAGCAGAGTGCATCTCTAGGTTTCTTGACCATTTATTCCAATAACAAAAGTCACAGAGTCTTAAAGCTTCAACTTACTTTCTTTCCTTATTGTATAAGCCGTAACCTGCGCTTCAACCCCCTACTAGAGCTGATTACGTAACCGCACATCACTGGAAATACGTATTTTAAACAGAATTTTTCTTTGGCACCGGTACCTTTTACCTTTCCGGCCCCTTTTCGGGCATAGTGACTTTCCACAACTGTGATATGTAACTACTTTTCGAGGCCCCTTGTGGGCATAGTAACTCGTTGCCGAACGTGGAGACTGATCAGACTAACCCTAACTTTTCTTTCAAACTAACTTTTTCCGAGGCTCAGTCGAGCAACGTAAGGTGCTATCGACAGTAAACACTGGTTTTTGACTATCTCTTTCAGACTGACTTTTCCCGAGGCCCTTCTTGGGCTTAGTAACGTGATTTCGTCCGTGAAGAATATTTTCTGACTAACTCTTCCTCAAAGCTTTTTATACCATCTTTCAAGGCTTGTTTTCTCCTCGGAAATCTGGAATTAGCAAGTGTCCAGCTATTAAAAGGTTTTTACTAAGAACACTTAAAATTCCTGTCACAAAAATTTTAATGTGGCAATTAGCGTTTTTACATGTTTTGTAAATTCCAACCTCGGTTTTAGTACCGCCGCTCTTTGCTAAATAGGGTAATTAAAATTGGCTATAATAGTTAACATGATTTTAAAATTCCAATCTCAGCTTTTCTTACCACCGCGTTCTCCTAAATAGGGTAATTAAGATTGTTTATTCAAATTAACATGGGTTTTTACATTCCAATCTCTGCTCTTGTCTTGCCGACTTTTTATAATTGAACCCCCCACCGTCCAAGGTTTAGAGCAAAATCTAGCGAGAACTTTATCGAAATCCGCAACTATGTGTGCAATAGCTTTTACAGGTACCAGTTCATCTAATTACGCGTTATAATGCAGTCGAAAAAGAAATTAAGTCAGCTTTTTTCGGGTATTGTGAAGTTAAATTCAATGCCAGTTATTTGAATTATTTATTATGAAACTAAAATTTTTTAGCTTCATAGCACTAAGACATTCATCAAATTCCAACGAACAAGAGACAACTTGAAAACATAATTTTACTGTCGTTGTCAACAACAAAAGATGTTTGAGACGGAACCTGCATCCCTTCTGGATTTAACATTTGCCAAAATACTGACATCGGTCTATTTAAAAATGTTCGCCGAGAAATCTCAGACAAACTTGTTGTGGCCTTCATTTCCACCATCTTTTGAACTGAATATGTAAGATTTTTTTCTCTTATTTAATAATATTAGATTTTGTATTGAGTGAAGATGACTAGGATTATAAAGTACTCTCTTAAAGCACAGAGTTGTCGAAAATGGCTATTCTGTGCTAGAGCTTGAAAATGGTGTAGGGCAAGCCACACCTTCTCATTTAGTTTTATCATGAATCCTTTGATTAGTAATTTTACACTAAAACGTAACATTTATGTAACGCATGACTATATTTTGTTCTTTAACAATAATTTAATTGTTGTAAATATTCGTAGTTTTGCGTACAGTCAAATCGAAGTTTTTTAGGTAAAGTTACCTATTGCCAAATAAAAAAAACTAAGTCTCGTTGTAGCAGTTGTTCATATTGTACAATTGACATCAAAATTACAAACTGCACGTTTGGTCAAACTATTTGGATCATGACTTCTTACTTTGGAAATAATTCATTTTGAACCCACTCTCTGCGTCTGCTCGTTCGCCAGTTAGCCTACCAATTAATGTGTATATAGAATACTATATTTCCTAATGCCTTCAGAAATAGAAACATATTAGGTCTGATTGCTATAACAATAACTGTCTAGTTTATATACCTAGTATTTCTATTCAGAAATATTTAATTTTATATAACTATCTATAAATTATTTGGTAACCCTACTATAAATTCGAACCAAAGTTTTAGCATGTAGAATTTCGGTTAAAATGTATACAAATTGTCAGCATTGGCAGCTATGACTCATTCAGGTCTTAGGCAGCCGATTTATATAATAATATAATATTCATTACCAGTCTGCGATTATTTGTTTATGGTTTAAGGCAACCATTTCAAATTTAAAGATTTTTAATAGCTGGGAATATATGCAAATTGGCCCAGGGAAAATTATTGAATGTCCCTTAATCAAGAGCCTAGACAGAGTTGAATTGGTGAATATCAGGTTCCCAAGGTGGAAGGGTTCAAAATTATGCCTCCGTTATCAACCGGGCAGTTGAGAAATGAAGTATAATTTAATGCCTATCTGCCTATGCCCAAGTACCGGCATTTAAAGTAAGCATCACATCACATAGTCGTAAAATAACCAACAATTTACCAATAAGTGATATTCAGTTTAAATTAACTCACTTCAGGTATCTCGTTTTAGAATTAAGTTCCCTTAAACCGCCAGACAAAAGCTTTTATATACCATGGTTGTATACAAAACAAAAATCCATGTTTAGATTAATCGGAAAAAAAAAAGAAAATATACTTCTAGTAATTTATTTATTAAACCATTTGTACTTTATATAATTCACTTTTGTTCATGTTGCATTCCGTATTTATTTTTAATTATATAGTAGATAATTATATATTTATTGCACTTTTTTATTTGTGTAGTTATATATACTTATAAATACATTTTGTTTGTTAATATCTGTGTTTTATTTGAACATTTTAGTGTTCCACTATGGCTGTGGTTATGGCAAGATTAAGAGGTCTGAATCTTTAAGACAACGTATTACAAATGTATAAAACCTAGTTCTAAGGCACAATTAGTTATTAATAAAAACCACCACCTATATCGGTAATTTGTTATCAAAAATATTTCTGCGCTCTAGATACGAGATAATCTTTATAAAAATTAACAGGAAACATCAAAATAGTTGGCTTTTAAAGTATTATAACAAAGATTGCCGTGCAAAAAGCTGCTTAATACTGCATGGTAAAATAGTCTGGAAACGCCGAAACGTGTATGGTGCTTTTCAAGATGAATGGTTGACTGCATTAAAAGTCTATGTCCATTGCGGTCTTAAATACTCTCGATTTCGCAACACTAGTTGAGAGAGCCGGGCTGTAATAAATTCTAGGCATAAATAGGTCTAAAATCCCCCTATAGCAGGAACGGTTACCGCCCTGCCCCTGCAGCAAACGGCAGAAATGGAGCAAATAAATAAATTGTTGGCCGATTTCATGGAAAATCTAAATTCTGAGAGGCAAACAGAACAGGACCGGCTTCAGAACATTTTTCAAGATCAAGAAGATAAAAAGCAAGCGGATCGGGAAGAGGATGAACGTAGAAGGCAAGCGGATCGGGAAGAGGATGAACGTAAAAGGCAAGCAGAACAGGACCGGCTTCAGAACATTTTAAAAGACCAAGAAGATAAAAGACAAGCAGAACAGGACCGGCTTCAGAAAATTTTATAAGACGAAGATGATAAAAGGCAAATAGAACAGGACCGGCTTCAGAAAATCAATGCTGGATGTAATTGTAGGCGAGCAAGGAAAATGACAGAAAATCTTGGACGGACAAAATGAGAAGTTTGAAAAAAAAGTAGGAGACGTACGGAAAGAAATGAAGAATCTACAGGCAGCCCAGACTAAAAAATCAAGGCCCCACCGAGAGGGTAATCGCCACAGGGCAGAATATCAAACCTCCAACGTATGACGGTCAAACATCCTGGACAATGTACAGAAGACAATTTGAAACCGCTGCTGTTGCCAACGGTTGGAATAACGAAGAAATGGCTACATCACTAGTGGTAGCGCTTCGTGGGTCTGCACTGGCACTACTAGATCATTCCCATCAGCAAACAGGGGAAATATGACATACTTGTAGCTGCCCTGGAGATACGAATTGGAGACCAACACAGAAGACAACAGTAAAGTCCCGACATCAGAAGCCTGGTGAAAACCTGCAAGAGTTTGAGGCAGACAGACATCTCATTCAATTGGCCTACCCGGGAGCAACAGAAGAATTTCAAGAAAAACTTGTTGCCTAATATTTCGTGGATGGTATCAGAGATCCAGAAACTTAGAAAATGCTACGTCTAGGCAAAAACGATAACAGCAGTGAAGCTTTGGGTAGAGCCCTAGAAATCGAGGCGGCCTGTCACATCTCTAAGCCAACAATTAGGGCCGTATCAATCCAGGAAGGAAAGCTGGCGAACAATTGTGAATTAACTGAGATGGGCGGTATTTTGAAGAAATTAACCGAAGTTCTTCAGGCCACGGGGAGATTCCGGGAGCCACTAGAAGTTAGGCCATGTAACCGAAATGCTATAAATCAGTGCTATAGATGTGGCAAGACTGGACATTTCAAAAGGGACTGTCGAGTACAGAGATTCCGGGAGCCACTAAAAGTTAGACCATGTAACCGAAATGCTATAGATGTGGCAAAAATGGACATTTCAAAAGGGACTGTCAAGTACAAAGATCCGGGAGCCACTAGAAGATAGGCCACGTAACCGAAGTAGTTCAAATCAGTGTTATAGATGTGGCAGGACTGGACATTTCCAAAGAGACTGTCAAGTACAAAGATTCCGGGAGCCACTAGAAGATAGGTCACGTAACCGAAACGTTTCAAATCAGTGCTATATATGTGGTAGGACGGGGCATTTCAAGAGAACCTGTCGAAGTCTACATCTCCATCCAGAGACGCTAGCAGTTCGAAGTCAAGTCAGAAAGAGTTAAAACAATATAACTTTAAGGCGAAGCACAGGGAAGGAAGAAGGCATAATAATGCAGATGCATTATCCAGAAGACCATGCGAGGATAATTATAAGCATTGCCAAATAATAGACCAACGAGAAGGAATCACTCCCATTAGGCAAATCAAGTTTAAAGTTGATCAGCAGTGGACCACAGAGCAACTAAAGAAAGATCAGTTTGAGGATAGTGAAATAGCATTCTGCTAAAAGCTAAAGAAGAATGTCAACCAGAACCAAGCTATCTCCAAGCTAACTCTATCAGATAAACGATAAAGTCTGGTTATATAATCCGCAAAGGAAGATCTCCCAAGCTAACGCCAGTATGGAAAGGGCCCTTTTGATGACTGTATCGGGTCCTATTATTTAGACTAGACTTATCATAGGAGAATTTTAAATTATTTTCCTTAGAACCTTAAATACATAAATATCTAAAGTCCCACCCTTTACTGCACCTTTATACTTTGTTTGGTAATTGCGAAACTCTTGTCTACACAATGAGATCAACCTAGCTAGTTTTAATGCAGTCATTGAGTCGAAACCATTTTTCCTGAAAAGGACAGAACGGTAAATTTCTCCAAATAACGGGGCAAAGGATTTTATTGTAAATTTGGCCTATAGATAGTGTCACAAAAATTCAGATACTTTGTGTTTTAAATGGAATATCCCATTTTTTTAAATTTTCAAATTCTCGAAATTCTTGAAATCTGTAATATTGCATATCTTATACCTAAATTCGTGTTTTTGAGATATTAACCTTTGATAAGCGAGATTTTTGTGACTAAACCCCTGTAGAATTTCAATGGTTTGACTTTTAGGAGCACAAATTGCATTTTCTTATATTTTTAATGGTTTATTCAGTGGAATGGTTTCATCCTGAATATTCGAAACCGAACAACACAAACTTCGGGTCAAGTCAGTAGTTGATGTCAAGAGATAGATATTTAAAAGCATAAAAGCTAAGTTTCACTTTACAAGCTTTTTTTTTTCGAAATTGGTATTATATTTGCGAATGTTTTTAAAATATGGACGTCTTTGGCGTTATTTGGGTCAATTTTCCGTTTTGTGTGTATTTTGGAGTTTCTAGAATTTTGCCGCATTGAGTGTATACAGTACATGTCCAGAATTCCTTAACCTATTTAACACATATTTTTATTTCTTAAAATATTTTATTCTTCATAAAAGTTGCAGCATAGGTCGGTAAATATACAGAGAAGAAATCCATGAAAACATTATTTTACAACATGGACGTTATTATGATTGAATAACCATACCAACAAATTCAGGTCGATAAAGTGTTTCATATTATTTCTAAAAATAGGAAAAATAACTATTTTTCATCATAATTTACTAATATGGAGGAACATTTCCAAAGTTTTTCTTCCATTTCTTGTGCTCTATAACGCACCTGCTTCAGATATAATGAAGTATTTTAAATTTAATTTTTGTTGCCCCCTGTAACGTCCCACCTTAAGTTCAACAACGGTCAACTTACGATTTCATCATAAAACAACTTTTATCAAGAACTGCCTATACTATATAACATGTTTAGTAATATTACAATACATAATACACTCATGTGGAATGCTTCAAAAATACTTGGCATAAAGCCAAGTAAAGAACTACTTTTTCCTTAGAGTATATACAAACTATGTCCAGGGTTATTCCTCATATTTCCTTAGAACATTTAACTTTTGGAAATAGAAAGAAACTTTACATACAAAAGTTATAGAATTTCCCTAAATTGACAGAATCCATGATCAGATAAAACAAATACATCGTAAAATAGCCAATTTGTCTATTATTCACTGAAATGAAATATTGTTAGATCCTGATTGCAAAAATATATAATATGTCTACAAAACCGTTTTGGAAATATTTGATAATCTTTCATTTACACAAGTTGGTATTTTGCCAAAATATGAGGAATAACTTTGTATATATTAATTTATAAAAAATATAATATAAGGTAATAGGTAGGTTATATATGCACTTCTTCATCTGAGTAGGTATTATATGCATGCATCACCAACCATGGCAAAAAATCACTTTAAAAATGGAAAGCAAAAGTCAACTTATTTTTTATTTATAGTAAGGCAGTCAGTCATAAGTATAATTACATCGTTTGATAAAAAATAAATGCGAATATAGTCAGTCAGTTTTTAAGGGCACTAATCAGAGTTTTGTATTTGAATTATGATAAACGTGACGTAGGTACATCCCTACTAGTGTAAGTCACTATTAATGGATCATTTTATCATCGCTTTGGACATTTTGTCATGGAAAGCATGGCAAAGTTGTTAGCAAATTCAGACAATATACAGATTTTGCAACAAAATAAAGTCCCCTGAGATACGCCCATTTAGTGTGCTCTTTTTTCATAATAGTTATCTTATAATAGGCTAAATCTATCGATTCCGAAAAAAGGAAAAAATCACTGTACTAGATATATCTTGTAATAATTTTTAAACTATGTATTTGTTTTCAAATATGAAAAAGGCACATAAATTTTATTTTTAAAATTAATTGAGGTCTTTTTAATTCCATCTCTGAGTTCTCTCATGTTATTTTAATTCAACCATATTCCTACTTATGAGAATACCATGTATATTGTATATAAGCTTTGTACTAAATACTAATGTTAATATTAGCAAATAAATTCCGTTGCCTATCAATATTTCTTGTTAGAAAACGAAATAATAATAATAAATAGAAAATTGTAAATAAATCTAATAAATCTATTATGGGTCACTTTAGATTTCCAAATTAAATTGAATTGTTATGTATTTGTAAGCATTTGATACACAGATTATTCGTGGTTAACACCTGCTTTAAGCAAAACTGAAATATTCAATATTTTTAGACATTTATATTGTGCTATTATTGACCACTTATTAGAAAAACTTAATTAAGTAACATATAATAAGTACAGTATTAAGCTAGGAAATTTCCGTTTCTGTTCTATGAAACTTTAACGAAATATTTAAGTAAACCTAAATGCTCTAAGCTCCTTTATGAATAATACATTACCCTATTGAAATAGAAAAACGTATCTATTTCAAAAATATAAAAACATTTCCAAATATTCTTTGTACTTTTTAAAACTAAAATATTTTTCCAATTGAGAATGGCATTGTTTTATGAAACTCACTCACCATTCGCTGATAATTGCAGGAAACTTTCTCATGATTTAGTGAATAGTGCCCAGCCGGACGTTTCCTGCTATGGTGAAAATTTCAAATCTCCAGTTCACTGCACACCAGTAAATCATTTCCAACTTACTTACTTATAACTCAAATAAAGAGTTTACACCAATAAAGAATTCCCAACCAAGCACATCTGGTATCCATTCCTCAAATAAAGTCTTAACAAACCTCCCTTTGTCAGCAATTAAAAAAAAAATAACGTTCTTGAATCAAGTTCGTCTAACATACAAATGCAAAGTAAATTTCAATTCCTACGCCATCCAAGAAAGCGTTGGTTGGTCTGACCCAAACCCTCAGACAAAAAAGAGGAAACCTATAGGAAAAATTCCATCAATTCTAATGTTTGACTCTTAGAGAGAATATCACCTAAAAAAAGGAAACAATCCAAGAAAAAGGGCAAAGGAAGTTGCAAGACAACAAACATTTTCGTTAAAAAGAAACCCAAAGAGGATAGTCCTGATGATGAAGACAAAGACAAGTGGGCCGAGAGCTAAGGCAGCTCTGAAGGCATATATGAAGATCCAAACAACGAATTTTGTCAAATAACTTGAAAAGAAAATAGTGTAGGGAAACTATGTCCTTGTGAACTTCCTGGGTGGCAAAAGAAAATCTGTAACACACAGATATATATACGTGTATTGTACAATAATGGCAATGAAATCTACCAATGCTTAAAAAAAGCTTTTATTTGTGATTTTGTCAATAAAAATTGTATTATAGGTGGTTACCTACACCTATATTATCCACCGGTGAATGGATTTGCTATGAGTTTAGTCAATACCCACTTTGTTGGTTTAGTTCACCAGTTGATGTATTTGAGGCCTAAAAATATAGCTGTAGAAAATCGTTTATCCTTATTGGTCCCATTTTTATGTTTTTTATTGTTTCCTAACGAGTTCCTTTATTATTTTTTTGCTTTAATGTTAATGGCTATTCCACAATATTTTGGTCCGTATTGTTATTAATAAAGATGTTTTCAATAAAATGCAATTTATGGCAATGACTGGGTGGCAAAAAAATTGGTTTCTTGAAAGAAATCCCTTGATTGAATTTAATTATTACATCGACGTCGGACCCGAGACCAGGCATTAGTGACTTTCTAATAATAAATGTCAATATTTTTGATACAACTTAAGGAACTGAAAACGGTTGGTTTTAATACTGGGATCCGCCATAAGTCTATAATGTAATTTATAATCATTTTATCAAATGGAACAACTAATTGTATATTAAAATTTTTCAATATTGTTTAGTCCTGTAGTAAAACAGATTATTCCAAAGTGTTTAGCAGAAAATATTCAATAAATACTACTCAGCAAACCATATGTTTTTAAAAGTCGGTTCTATAGTCTTATAAATACTGAAGAGTTCATGATACGTTAAATTTGTCGGTGCTATTCTCGGTGCTATATTATGCTTAAATTATTCCATTTTATTATTTTGTAATACAAACAGAAAATCAGTTGACTGCCGCTAATCAAATTGCTCCCTTCGCCTGGCCATAATAATATTTAAAACGCTGGAAAGTAACAGGAGGATCCATGCAAAGCAAGATGCTACTAACCCCAATGCCAGAGAAAGTCCTGTATTAATAAAACCATTTCTATATGCATTTTCACTATCAAGAAGCATATAATCCATAAAGTCGAAGATAGACTGACAATGCAATCGACCGTGTATTACAGGCAGTGCACTTCCTTGGACACCTAGAATGTTTTCAAGCACTCTTCTATACTGATTGCAGGTTGTATAGTATCCATCAAGAAATATAGAGAAATTAACAAGAGCATAAGTGAAGAAAAAGGAGCTAAGTATGGAAATAGTTATCCAAAAGGCTCGCGGCAAGGAGCTTATGTCCTCTTGTGAAATTGTTTCGATCTGTACAGCTGAACCATGCCTAAAATGGAGATAAAACATATCAAAAGTTAAAAATATCCTTCGCCTTAGGCTAAGGGATTTTGATAGCATCTATTTGAAAATATTTGTTCTTGATATAACATGTAAACACTTTGAAAACCCTTCAAAGTCTCTTCATCATAATGTATCTCCGTATATAAGTAAATGTAGGTTGAAATTGCTTGCAATATTTGCTGTTGTGAACCACATCTTAATTATAAAACAAAAACTATTCCTTCCTTCTTTGGAAGTTGAAATCTCAAGTGGACTTGCCTAAAAAGTAAATAAATAAACACTTACACCATTTTAGCCAACACAGATCGGGTCATCCTCATTCTAGGAGCTTTTGTAGTAAATAGAACTCTGTAGCCATGAAAGCAAGCCAAGCATATACTGAAAAACACATAGACTAGTGGCCCAAATGTTACCCAAATGCATGGTGCTTGATCTCCACCTAAAAAATCAAGACAAATAAATCTCAATACGTCCAAACACATCCAACACAACACATTTTGAAAGTTGTGCAAGGAAGACCCAAATGAATGAATACACACAAACACAAGTTTTTTTATTTAAACTTTGTTTTCAGAACACTATGTAATGACCAAAGAAAATTAAATAATAACAACCTTTGTTCTAAGGGTCATGTTTTGGAATTCTGTTAATTTTCTAATTTCATCATTATTTTTGATTTTATTGACAGGGTAAGTATGTAATGTAATCATTGGCAGCTGACACACATCTTGCAATGTGCATTCATCATATTATTGTTTCATATTATTTCTGTTAGTTCTGTTAAAATGCGACTAAACATAAGAAGTTCACCAACTTTTATTGTTATGGCTTATGCTCGTGTTTCTGTTCGACTAAATGTGGTACGAGAAATGGTATACTTTCCAAAAGAAAGGGACAATCAATCACATCATGGAGAAGCTTATAAAGGAATGTCACCGATTGTGAGTCTTTGTGCGTCATGTTTTTGATTTTGAAGAAGATAAATTTGTGCAGAATAATCTCGAATGTTTTGGAGGTTACATAGGATGGAGATAGGACGATCATTCTCAATAACTGTAGTGTACTTATGCTGTGCTATGCTATGGTTATGTTATGTTAATCTATAAACCAAGCTTTAAGCTTAAGCTATGCTTACGTTGTCAATCTACAAAACCAGCTGGCCAAAACAAACCAAAGTATTATGAATTTTATTTGCATAGACCCCAGTAAGTGGACAGCTACTCATTTTAATAAATTGGTATAGAGATACATTACATACCCAAAAAGTGTGATAGGGTATTTCTTGCATATATAATGCAGCTACAATTTCTGTCAACACATTGGTCTAAAGTGTGATACCAGTGACCCCAAGCTACTCCTGTTGTAATGCTAGCTATTGCTCCCAAAGCTATGCAGAATAAATAACTCAAAGATAGTCTTTTTTCGATTCCCAACTGGTCCATTTTAAAGGATATGTGTTTATTCAATTTGAGAGTTGGTAAGATAAAGCAAATCTGATTGGTTGCAACAGTTTAATTCACTCCCAGATAATAAATTGGTAAAACGAAAAACTAGGCGGAATTATTTGGCTTCTTGAATCTTTTCCAATATGTTTACAAATCAAACATTTGATGACAAATAATAGATTTGACTTGACCCTTGCCCTTGACCCATATATTGACCCCAACCCCACCTAAATGACAGACGACAAGAACTAGTAGGGACAGGGAGGAAGTATCGATACGTTTGAAATATCGATACATTGTCCAAAAAAATGAGTGAGTGCTAGTACTCGAGACACTGATGTGTAAACATATCCTATATCGACATCGGTTGTGTAATTTAATGTATTGCTTCAATAGCGTTTTACTGGATAATCTTTTAAAGCCCTTGATATTTTGCATGCTTCTCAAATACTCGTAAAGAGTATATTTCGTCTCCCTGACGCCTGAATATAGGCAACCACTTATTTGGAATTGATTGCCTATATTCTGGCGTTAGATATGACACGTTTTACATAGAAGCGCTTAAGTAACTGAGCACTAATCACTGCGCATGGGTTATGATGTCACACTTCCGTCCATTTTCCCGAGATTAACCCTCATACCGCCGCGTAAGATGTTTACACATCAAAAACACTGATCCTTCCAATATATTTGCGTCTACCTACCTCAATATTGAGCTTTCACGCTTGCGTACGCGCTAATTGATTTATTTTGCAATGTTCTTTTTTCTTGATTTTGGGCATTGCCTTGGCGTAGATTGGGTTAGTGTTGTTTGGTTGTGCCCCGAAGCGAGCGGAGGGCCACGCGTGAAATGAAATATTAAAACGACAACACCGGGCTGCTGCCGAATGCGCAGGTCCGAGGGATGAAAATTTTTGGTAGGTAGGCGGTAGACGCGAGGTTCCAAGATTATTATTATCGATGATCACTATTTTTAGGTCAAGAGACATAATTGAAAGATTTCTGTGGTATCTGCTCCGAATTTTATTGTTGTTTAAATTATCCTGTGGCGTACCGGCGTACTTAATATTGCAAGTCTGGGAAAGTACGAGATTTTATTAAATTTATCCCAATCTATACATATTAACCAAAAAATATTTATATTTCGTAGTCGTAGGCACATATATCATCTATGAGGGATGTTTTGTATTTATCCTGTTTTTTGTTGATTCGGTTATTATCGATGTTTCCTTTTGAAGCGAAAACTTTATTAGGCTGGTTTAGCACATTTTTCCTTGGCCCTTAATCAAATTGAGCCATCACGCTTGGCTTCTTACCACTCATTCAGGTAAAGTTGGCTCGAGCAGAGTTCTCTGTCTCGAGCGACCACAGCCAAGCGAGAGAAGAACAGTCGAACAGTCAGTAACAAGGTATTCAAGGTTTTATTTGGATCATCCTATACATCTTGCCAGTCTGCAATATATTAATTCGAATAATCATCTACCCAATCGCTAAATAATTATAAACATACATAATAATCAACTACTAATTATGCCGGTCCGTATACTTATACTCGTTTTCGATTCACACGTTTGAGTGAGACGGTGGCTCAGAGCCACGGTGCTCGCCTAGAGTGCGAGAGGTATCGAGTTCATGGCTTAGTTTTTAATACCTCTTTGTTGAAGTTTTCACTTCTGTCGCGCACACACCGTTTCTGTTTTATTTATATTTAACACTTTTGTTCCATACCAAACAGCGCGCCAATCTATAATTCAAGAATAGAGTTCCTGTCTATTTACATAAAGCATTGATGTTCTAAAGACAACAACATTTTGTATTTTATTCCTGTAAGCTAAGGGGTATCCGACACTTTTTACGGAGCAAAAGTATCAAATATTTTACCCGGTAGATAATTCTCGCACATCACTAACTTTTTATCAAAGTTGGGTTGGGGTCGGGTCACGGCCACCTGGTTCTTCGTGTGGGTGTGACTACTGACTGACGTGAGTGAGTAAATTCCAAAGCGCGAACACACCCTTTGTGATTGTGACCCTTTAGCTCAATTTGTTTTTTGTTTAAAAACATTTCTTGAATAAATAAGCACATAATTCGTGTTGACTGACCAGAGTCCGCGAATTTTTAGGATGGTAAGTACCTCATATCAGTCATATCTAAAGTAAAGTTAAAGTAGTTAATTTTTCAAGTTGGGTATCCATTTAATTTAATTTTATAGGAATAATAACAAAGCAGTACATCATCATTCTATAAAGCTAGTATCTTTAAAATTTGGTTAATTTTGGTTTCCTTTGCTTGAAAAGAAGTAAAGCAGATACTGAGCTTTTATTTACATTGGCATTTAAATTGTTGTTATACATGCCATTAAAAACCCCAACTGATCTTACTGTATTGTATCAGATATTAAGATATTTTGATAAATCCCTGTTATAAGAAAGGGATGTAAGCAAATGTATAACTTCATACTAAACAATTATGCTATCGTTTTAGATGATTGATTGCCACAAATTTGGGGACTCAAGCCCAATAACTTGCCATGCATGGAATAAAGATAGAACTCGTAAGTTGATTTATATATATAATATATACCTGTATAATTGTAAGAACTTTGTATGTGTTTGTAATAATTAATTTAAAACATGATAGAATAAAACTTTTTAATTTGAATATGTAAATACTAATGGAGAAATATGTAATAATAAAATATTTCTTATATAATAATCCAATTTCAATATGTTGTTGACAGAAATTGCATTCTCTCCAAACAATCATGAAGTTGGAGTTCACCAACGCAGTGGCCATGAATGGAAACTCTTGGACACTTTGAATCAACATGATCTTCGTGTTATGGGTATTGATTGGGCACCAAACACGAACAGAATTGTGACTTGTGCTGCTGATCGAAATGCATATGTTTGGAGTCAAGATACCGATGGGAAATGGAAACCTACCCTTGTTTTACTGAGAATCAACCGAGCAGCAACATGTGTAAAATGGTCTCCTAATGAAAATAAGTTTGCTGTGGGCTCTGGAGCACGGCTTATATCAGTATGCTACTTTGAAAGTGAAAATGATTGGTGGGTGTCCAAACACATTAAAAAACCAATCCGTTCAACAGTATCTACACTAGATTGGCATCCAAATAATGTACTCTTGGCTACAGGCAGTGCGGATTTTAAAGTTAGAGTATTCTCTGCCTATATTAAAGATATTGAGAAAACACCTGAACCTACACCATGGGGTACGAAGATGCCTTTAGGGCAACTCATGGCAGAATATATGAACTCTCCTGCAGGTGGAGGTTGGGTGCATTGTGTTAGCTTCTCTCCTGATGGTTCCAAAGTTGTTTGGGTAAGTTTTATTTAGCTATTCTCTAGTAATCAATAGCTAACAGTGATTGTAAACTATTGTACAGAATGACTCTTAACAAGCATTCAAAATTTATTTTCAAAGGGTTCAATAGGGAAAGCAAAAATATTTTATTTATTTATATTTATAATCACATCTCATCTCTAAAATAGTCTAAAAATTTCCAGATGTAAATGGTTCAAGGAAATCATGAGTCATCTCTTGTTTAGCCTGCTGAATTAATTTGGTTAGTTTTAATTGAAAAAATATGTCTTTAAATGGCACATGAAATTGTTTTGGCATCTTTTTACTGCAGGTTGATAAGAATGATGTAGAAATTGTTACAAGGACAAGTATTGGCCTCAACTGCGCAAGCCTTTGGGCAAGATACCTTGAATCTTGCATAAGCTATTGCATATAAAATTATTTCAACTGTAATATAATACTCCATCAATAAAAACTTTATTCATAATTATTATCCATTTCAGGTTGCTCATGATTCATCAATTAATCTGGCCGATCCAAGTAAAGGTAATGGTTTCATAAAGTTAAAAACAGAGTTCTTACCATTCATTAGTTGTACCTGGATCAACAATAGGGCAATTGTTGCTGCTGGGCATAGTTGTATTCCAATATTATACACCTTGAATGCTAATGAACAACTTTTGTATGGAGGAAAATTAGATACTTCTCAAAAAAAGGAGTCTGGAGGACTATCGGCAATGAGAATGTTCCACTCACTAGACAAACAGGCAAGAACTGAAACGTCTGATACTAATTTACATTCAGTCCATCAGAATGCCATTACATGTGTATGCATTTATGATGGTACCAAAGCCAACGCTACAAAAATAAGTACTTCTGGCTTGGATGGACAGTTGGTCATTTGGAATGTAAACTCTTTGGAGAAATCAATGCAAGGATTGAAAGTTGAATAACATGTTAATGACAATGTACCTACTATAAACAGAGCTTAATAGAATTGAGAGATCTAATAATTGTTTAATTTTTGTATTCTCTTCATCTGAGTGACAATACACTTAAAGTTATATAAAAAACAAAATAAAATGCTCTTAATTAATAAGAAACAAGTGCTGTTTAAGTTTTAGGCTCTTAACAATTAAAAGCCATTGAAATGATTTTGCACTAATTAATGTTCTCTATAGTATTGCATCCTACAATTGCTTCTGGTCAAATAATATTATTTTTATATCATTCCATATGACTTATCTTTTATGAGTGTTCTATTTTATTCATTGTATTAATGTGAAATTTGGTTATAAAGTTGAATAAATAAAAACGTGTGCCATATTTTAACAACACTACCCCAACATATGTGTCGGTGTTTGCTAAGGGCACTATTGTAAATGTAGTTTCTTACATTTGATTTGACATGCGCAAGGAGCAAAAAATTATGTTTTAGCATTGATGTAAAGAAACTTATTTTATTTTAAATTAAAATTCTAACTATCTAAAATAAATAAATATATAAAATAGAGAGTCATAGACACTTTCCACAACAAGTATTTACATTTAATTCTTCAGGTTTATGATTTGGGGTCCATGGTCCGAGACTAGCATTAGCATAAAAGTCCATAGGGTAACTTTTACCCTCTTTTGGCCATTGTGTCTCACCTATGGTGATAGCAAGTTCATATGGTGTTAGGAAAGGTTTTGAAAATGCTGTACCCCAATCAATAGACAATCTTGGGCATGCTACTTGTACAAATGCATCTAACTTTGGAAACAGATCAATTTTTTTTGGGAATATTTCTGATAATAAGATCACTACTGCACTCTTACCCATCTTGTCTATGCAGCTTCTTAGATGTTCTACTACTTTAGGGCTTCCTTGCCGTCCTAATGTTCCCATAATAACTCCAAAGCTGCCAGCAAGTTTTGCCTTTTCAATGTAACTTTTTCTTACTGTTTCCATTTGTGCATGATCATAACTTTCATAAGTAAAATTTTTACTATAAGGATCATATTTGTAAGCTTTTAACTTAGGATTAGCAATCATAGCTGCTTCTAAATGAAACTGTCCATCTCCCAAGTAAATCACTACATCACAACATTTCAGAACTGGAGCAGTACACCCTAAAATTTCTCCTGGAGACAAAGGTTTAAACTGAGGTATTGACACATCTTTGAAACCACTTTCTCCTAAAAGTTTGGCTACTACTTGCAAAGTGGTTACAAACTGTATTGTACTAACTAAACCCATTTTAGTAACTGTTTCAAAATTCATTTTTATTGTCTCTATAAAATGCAGTGGATCTATCTTGATATCAACAAACACATAGAGAAGTTTGATACCACTTGTTTGATCTATCGGCACTAGACAACTATGACCATAATGAACTAATAATTCAACACCTAAAGCTTTGGCAGTCAAATCATCAATACAACATGCTCCATAAGTAACATCTCCCATTATGATAGCATCAGCACCAGTGAATTCTTTAATTATATCCGCTAAAGTTGTTGCGTATAATAATAACCCTTCCGGCATCTGTAAAGCTACAACTTTGGCTTTTAATTCCTTTATCCTCCAGATTGTTTTTGGTATTTCAAAGTTGTAATTTTTGGGCAAAACGGCAGTTGCAGCTTGAAGATGGGGATCATTTAACAAAGTCTCTGGTACTTTTGTTACTTTAGTTGCCTTAAAGACTCTTCTTTGTGGCTTTGCTTTGACGACTATAGCAGTTTCTGACATCTCTGGAAAATATTTGGTTAATTATTTAACGCTGGGGGGCTGTAAAAACCAATAACTTACTCTTTTTAGTTAGTTTTTAAGTTACAAAACATTTTTTAAACGCATTATTTGGGTACATAGGTTTGGAGGTTAAGAGACTACGTGAGTAGTTCATTTGCCCCATGGCGACCAATTTTTCAGTGTCAGGTAGGGATGCGATATCGATATCGAAACAACCGATTGTAACAGCGAGCGAAAACATTGATGCAGCGTTGCCATTTTCAGATTTGCGAAATAGCCTACTGTTTCACACTATTTTAAAACGTATATAAACAATGACCTGAATGAACAATGGTATAAGTATATACTAAACGATACTGAATTTCAAACACTAGGCTTTAAATGGCGTTAACTGAGAAATACCGACGAAGTTCAGTTATTTCCAGATAAGATCGCGTTATTCCAGCAAAAAGTAAAAAAAAACTGAAACTAGATGACATCTTTAATATTTTGGGACCATATTAACATATCCTGACCCATCAGGTAATGCAGAAAGATTATTCCCTTCTATAAAGTTAATGAAAAGTAAGCAACGAAAGAAATTAAACATAATATATCGGATGATTGTTACATACTAAGACACACATAGGTAAGCAAAGCCGGCCACTCACATAGAGCATGATCAGTGTTACCGCAGACGATTTTACCAATGTACTTACAAATATCCCGAAAATGTACTAAATTGTACTAAACAGTTTTTTTAACAAGCGTCTAGGGGTCAAATTTTCGATGTGATACCGTGCATGCGCAATGGCAAAACAAGAATAATAGGCATTATTATGGCTTTGCATGGCCCTTCGCTCGCTACGGGGGCGCAATCAACAAGAACTAACCAAAACTAACTTAATGCTAACCCAAAATTAAGAAAAAAAAGTAAATTAATAAAAAACAAACATAATTTTAAAAAAGGGTAAACAAAACATCTGTGGCGAACGACGGGAATCGAACCCGCAGCGCAGAAATGACAGGCAAACACTCTCCCTACTACACCACCAGTGCCGTTGAAGGAGTTTCGCTAGAACGTAGACATGGATAATTTCGATATTTCGGTCATATTACGCATGCACGGTATTGCATCGAAAATTTGACCCCTTATGGCTAGACCCTTTTGTTTTTTATCGCCAATTAAAAGCTGTAAGCTCGCTTTCGTTGGCAAAGTGTATTTTGTAGGTTAATTAATTGTACAGAAACGAAACTTACAGGTCCTTTATAGTTACGAATACATATATTTTTAAAACCAAAAACAAGAAAAAATCTAACGTTAAACAAAACAAAATTCTGAAAAATAAACATCTGAAACACAAGAGGCAAGATAAATAAACGCCAACTGCTAACTAACAGCAAAAGCTAAGCTAACTGAAAATAAAATATGTTTAAGGCAGAAGCGCGGGGTTTTCTTAAAAGCGTCTAGCGATAGGGGCCAAATTTTCGATGCGATACCGTGCATGCGTAATATGGCCGAAATATCGGAATTAGCCATGTCTTTACGTTCTAGCTAAACTCCTTCAGTAGTGTAGCAGGCAGGGTTTTTGTCTGTCATTTCTGCGATGCGGGTTCGATTCCCGTCGGTCGGGAGAGATGCTTTGTTTACCTTTTTTAAAGTTATGTTTGTTTTTCATTAATTTACTTTTTTTCTTAATTTTGGGTTAGTCTTGGGTTAATTTTGGTTAGTTCCTGTTGATTGCGCCCCCGTACGTAGCGAGCGCACCGATCTCCATATATGGATAAGCACAAACCGTCTGCAAGCGTCGAAAAATCGTACCAATCATGGGGAAAAAAACCGGGTTCTGCGTCGGACAGAACTGAAAATAGGATAATTTTACTCATGCGCACAAACACCGAGAAGCGACAGAACGAAATCAGCTCATAAAGCTTTTACAGTTCGGTAATCAAAAATATTATCAAATTTCTCTGACCTTGCTTGTTGCTTGCGCTTGAAATAATTCTTTTTTCTGTGTTTGCCGTAATGGGTTTCGGAGTTTCGTTTCGTTCACTTATTGAAGTACGTACGTGCGTCTGAGTGGTTTATATTATCGTTTTCGTTGTAAATAACTAATTTACTCCTGGACATCTGGTTTAGTTTATTATTATAATAGTTCGTTATTAGTGTATTTTGTTAGTGTATAAGTTGGTGTAGACGTTAGGAATATGATTTAAAGACAAAAGACCTTAAAAGACAATGGCGTCAACTGCCAAGGTCAAAGAAAATACTCAACGGTGTTTGATTTGGTGTTGCCAAACTAAGGGTAGAATACCAGGGATTTCTTATTTTAAGTAAGTATCATTTTCTTTCAAGGATAACTGCAGCATTACATACAAAATATCGGAATAATATCTTAAAAAGGGTTTATTTACTGTCACGATGCATAAATAGCAGTGAGTTTATTCAGTTGTATCATTTTGTATTAAAAGAGTCTTCTTATAGGTAGGATGGATTTTAATTTACTTTGTTGAGGAGCTTTGATGCTCTAAACAGTTTTTTTTAGATCCGTAAATGGGTAATTATTGTTCCCCATACTTGTTTCTGCTATTTTAAAAGATTTTTAAAAATTGGTTTACATACTACATGTATGGGTTCAATAATATAGAAATGATCCGTGGGGTGAGCTTTAATTTTCTTTCCAATATTTACCCCCTTCTTTTAAAAATTTAGGACAGAAAAGTGTAGTGAGTGACGTAAAGTACAATTTGTATGTCTTTTCTATCTGTAAAGGTAAAGAAAAAATAATAGAAGGGAGTTAAAATTGGAAAAAAATGTTAAAGTTTCCCCCACGGATTATTTCTATGTTGAACCTATAGAACAGTATGTAAAATATTTTAAAAAAAATCTATTAAAATAGCAGAAACAGGTATACGGAACAATGAGGGAGTTTCATCAATTTTTCGATAGCCCATGAAAACTAAGTGGACACGTGTTTTTTCTTTTTTTCATAAGGCGAAAAATGAGGCAGATACGCCTTGAAATGTGCTTATGACGTCACAATACACATGAATTGTTAGCATTATAAGATCCTTTACACAAATAGTGCACTATATAAAAATCGGCCTTCCCCATTGGTCGATCCGCATGGCCCTCCGCTCGCTTCGCTCGCTACGGTGGCTCAAGAAATGGAAACTAGCCAGGTGCTAACCCAATCTAACCCAAGACATACCCAAAATCAAGAAAAAAAGCTGTTTAGAAACATATTCTTTAAAAAAAAAGCAACGGAGTTCGAACCCGTGTTTTCCAGGTGAGACCCAACGATGTAAACCTCTACACCACAAGAGCTCTCGATAGAAATCGATTGCATCACGCAGACATATCGTAATACGAGATGGATCGACCAATAGGAGAGGTCGATTTTTACATAGTGCACTATTTGTGTAAAGGATCTTTAAATGCGAATTATTACGTCACACCATGCATAGTATATCTATATATACAAAACCAAAAGCTGGCATAGCTCTCGTAATATTCATATTTAGTGGAAATAAAAAAATACTTATCGATTTTTTTTCACTGTTGTAATAAAAGATAATCAGTTTAATTTCTCAGGAATCTTCCTAATTACTCTTAAATGTTTTAAGGTTTTCATGAGCATTTAGACGTGTGTATAGTCTTAAGAATTTTGTATCTTGGTACATACTACCTACATATTTTGTATTATTGGCTTTTTCCAAATAGACTACTACTATTACCTAATGTAAGTTAATGTAAATAAAACGTTTATATCATGATGTTTTGTTTTAATAAACCTTTCTTTGCCCCAAAGTTATTTTAGCTATTCAATGCAACAAAAATTCATATTTTAAAAAACTAAAAAAAGGGTATTTCTTGCCTACAGATTGTGGTATGTAATGTGTGAATGCAAAATACTTTAACATTACAAATCTCTTTTAAAAGTAGTACCTATTTAAGACTAACTTAAAGAGAAAGTAAAATTTAAGGCAAACGCATTTAAAAAGGGTTTTATTAGGAGGTGCTTCCATTTTTTAATATTTTTGAATGAAAGGGATGATTTAAAAAAATATGTATATTTGAAAATTTACAAGTTTCAGTGCTGCGCCTGTGTTACACCAGATTTTACAGTATAAATCATTTAAATTTTCTTGGTCATAAAATCATTTTGGGCAAACTAGTTAATATTTTTAACAAAAAAAATGCATGCCACATATAAAGAATGTAAAAATTAGGTGGGTACCAAAATATTTGGTAGTATTTTTTTGCATACCTATCAATGTATGATTTGGATCAGTGATCCCAGTTCTCACGATTTATCGTGAGATTTAACGATTTTGTATGATATCTCACGATCTTACGATAATGCTTGCAATCCTCACGATTTTCACGCATTTCCCAATATTTCATGATTTTTTTCACGAATACCACCTTATGCGGGAAATTTCGTTCGCGAATACCATCCCATTCAAATTAATATGGCATCAGCTCGGGAGAGAGCGCTGACTATTTTGCTTTTGCAGTTCTCCAGATATATTTGACTATGAATAAATTCTATGCCATTGTCACAACTCACAACGTCTATGCTATGCTTGCCACTCAAAATTTACAGGTCCAACAGATTTTGTTGGCGGGTGCGGTGTTTTTGGTATTTCCCCGAGCCCCAAGAAATTCTTTAAACTTAAACTAGATAATGACTGGACTGGAGGCAGTTAATAAATTTACATTTTACTGATTTTAATTTAAATCTTGATGATGTTATAAAATTTTGGAACTCTGTATCTAAAATTAAATTAGGCAACACAGAACTTCAGTTTCCTAAACTATTATGGTCCAATTTGTTTTTGACTTATTATGTCTTCCACATTCAAGTGAAACTGTAGAGAGATTCTTTTCGCAAATAAATTTAAATAAAAAACAGACCAGCCAGAATTCGATTAAAGAGCAACACTTGCTATTAACAAAGAGCTTAGTAGCTAATACTGGCAAATGCCATAATTTTACAAATACATAAACAGAAGTTGTAAAGAATCAATACACAAATATTAATATAAAAAATTGGAAACTGACTAATAGTGATTTATCATCTGACTCTGAATAATAGACATCTGTATTAGGTACAAATATGTAATTTTATTTTCTGTTTGAGTTACAAACATGTTAATTATTTTTTATTTTTAATTTTCAGTTTAGTTTTAAAATATTTTATTTCTTCTTCTTCAACTACCAATAATTTTATTTTACGTTTGGTTACAAAATAAATAAAAAGCTTTATATTTTGTTGTATTTCCGCATTTTATTTTTATTTTTCGCAATGGTATTATTATTATTGGTAATCAACTGTTGGTCGAGCATGACAAGTCTGTACTTACATCAGCTCCAGCTTGTTGGAAGATAGGTTGACTTGTTTAAAAAGTGTTAGATTATTAAATTTTGCTATAAGCATGCCATATTTTACTGAAAATAAATTTGCAATCAAAATTTAAAATTAAAAGCGCGATAGTGCAAGTTTTTAGGAGCGGCTAAATATAGCGCAAATGTTAAATATGGGACTGCTTTTTTCTTGATTTTGGGCATGCCTTGGGTTAGTTTGGGTTCAGTTTGTTCATTTGTGCCCCCGGAGCTAGCGAAGCGAGCGGAGGGCTATGCGTACAACCATTTTTTACCATTTATTTTTCCCATGGTGAAACCACCAACGTAAACAATCGAGGTTGGAATTAACATTTGCGCTATATTTAGTATCTCCTCAAGTTTTTCAAGGTCTCACGATTTCTCACGATTTTTGGCGATCAGCCCTACGATTTCCAATCAACGCTGACTGGGAACACTGATTTGGATCGCTTTGTGCTTATCCATATATGGAGATCGGTGGCGGAGGGTCATGCAAAGCCATAATAATACCTATTATTCTTGTTTCACCATTGCGCATGTACGGTATCGCATCGAAAATTTGCCTCTATCGCTAGACGCTTGTGATTTCTGCGGCCGGCAGAGAATTACCAGCGATCCGTGTGACGGAGGCAGAAGAGTTTAAAGTTAAAGGTTCTTGTAAAGATTCCCATTGCATCTTCATTCAAACAAGGCCAGCGTAACTTTCAGCGGTTATCTATACTAGATGGTCCTTCTGCATGAAAGAATTTCAATTTTTGAGCGCTCGTGTGAAATGTACTAAATTTGACTAATATCCCTATAAAATGTACCATTGTACTTACACATAAAAAATGTACTAAATTTAGTACAAATCTACTAAAACGGTAACGCTGAGCATGATAGAGGGATAACCAGTGTTACCAGATCTACTATTTTTATAGTAGATCTACTATTTTTGACCTTTGGCTACTATTCTACTTTCTTAAAGGTAAATTCTACTATTATTTAGAGAAAAACAGAATACTTGAATAAATATCCTTAAACTACAAGTAAAAATTTAAAAATTAAACAGAAATCTTAAAATTCTAACATAACATCTTAATTATTTTTGTGAAGTGGAATTACGTTGCTATTTTTAAACAGTTTTAAAAGATGGCACCACCACCACTAGTTCTATATATACATATAAGGGATTTACCGGCTCGTTCTTTGAATAGTTTAAATGTCATTAGCATTTTACTTACGACTTGTCACTTGTGTGTCTGTGTCGGCGTGTTTACTCAAACCCGACTGAATAACAGGTGTTATTAGTTTACTGTTAGTGGTTAGTGGTATTAGTTCTGCTTTACTTCAGTTTTACCACAGATCTATATAGCTACGCAACAGATGCCTACTCCGGTATTAAAAGTGTCGCTCGTCAATAATGCCATAAAATTAAATATTTTCCTATTTAGACGTGTTTTGCCCCGCCGTGTTGCCAAGTCGCGAACTGACGGCACGCGCTCCGCTGAAATCACGACCGCAAAGTTTGCCCACTCCCCCATGGCATATTGTTAGACGTGATAACTTGGCAACACCTAGACGACTGGTTCGACTAGTGTAGCTAGATCTGTGGTTTTACCATGAATAGGTATGTTTTTTTTAAAGCTAGACAGTGAATTTGTAATCTACTATTTTTTTAATCAATCTACTATTTTTTTTACATCAATCTACTACCTAACTGTAAAACTGATCTGGCAACACTGGGGATAACTGAAATACTTGAATGCACACCACACGCCACGAGGTACAGTTAAAACTCACTGTGTATGGGAAAGCCTGTGGCATAGATAATATATATAAAAAAAGCCTGTGGCGTGCACAATTTAAGTCGTTGGTCGTTGAGAATCTAGCGTTGCATGAGGAATTAGTAATAAAAATGAGAGAGAGAGATTGGTTTTGCCTACTGGAGGCCGTTTAATTAAAGTCCAAATTTCAATCATTTTATTTTCTGACACGAAGATCACGAAACATTATTTTTATTAGCCATCTTGTATGATAAAGATCCCAAACACCCAAACAGTTATAGAGCTATAGCATTAAATTCTTGTATGAGCAAAACATTGGAATCAATTATAAACAAACATAATCTTTAAAAAATAATAAAAAAAGTCTCCTGACGGGAATCGAACACAGCCCGCTGTATCACAACCTCAGCATCCTAACACAGGTACAGCTTTATTGTATAAGCTGTGATAAAGATATGGTGTTTGCCTTAGACGATGGGTTTCGCCAATGCCGCTTTCCAGTGCCCGTGTTTCACGCGCCTTGAGTACACACGCGATTCTAGTGTAAAAATTTTGTTTCGGAATTGCGGATAAAACTATGTTGAACCGCAAATGTCAAACACTAACTTTAGCATATTTGGTTTAGTTATCTTTTAAAAATATATTATGAGTGATAGTAATCATATTAAATTATCGTGGCTTCAACGAAAAAAGAAAAATATATTTATAGTTTATACTTCTGACACATAACTGGCTGAATGCTTTAAAGCAAGTGCCCATTGCAAATTCCAAGAAGAAGAAGAAGATATCTGACACTAACCCTAAAACATTTGTTGAGAGGAGCGCCTGATGGGATAGGAATACTGATTTTAGGTGACGTTGTTTAAATAGTTCCAACATTGCAATATTTTAAAGATACAAGGAACTGGTAGTAATTATTAAATCAACATCAAAATGGTAAGTTTTCTAAACATAGTACAGATTTCTCCTGCAAATGCGATATAATTATTTATAAATTAACCGACAAAATTTGTACATTTTCAGGCAGACGTCGCAAAATTAATTAGATACTCTTCGCCTGTGAATCCGGCTGTGTTTCCACATTTAACGCTGGTACTTCTGGGAATTGGAATATTCTTCACAGCCTGGTTTTTTGTCTACGAGGTGACAAGCACCAAGCAAACGAGAAGTCTTAAAAAAGAAATTGCGACTGCTTTAGTTGCATCAGTATTCTCTGGCTTTGGCATTGTGTTTTTACTACTTACTGTAGGAATATATGTGTGATTATACAAAAAAAATGTTACTATAAGTAATTCTAATATTAATTAGTTATTGGTATCCATCCTTCTTTCTAGAGCATGTAAGACTGCAAAAGCATTTTTTAAATATATTGTAATATCTGTTACTGAAGTAATTATATGAATGTTTTTATTCCCAATTTTACAAATAACTGAGGTTTACCCAGATGACATTGCATTTGAAATGTATGGTTTCTATGGTAACATGGTTTACTACACAGATGCATTTGTAGTGTTGTGCTAGTAGTGCTTTGCAATCATTAAAATGCAATTAAAATATTTACAAACCATTTTTGAGGCACAGGTAATATATAATATGTCTTGTATAGTTATGTGCATCTAATAAAATTATTAAATATTTTAGGAACAAGACTATAAAATAATTTCCCTGTGTTGGTCTCCTAATAACCAAAAGTTAGCTGTTGCAACTTGTGACAGGCAAGTACTATTATTCGATGAGGAAGGTAAAAAAAGGGATAAGTTTTCAACAAAGCCCTATGATCCTGAGGCAGGCAAAAAGTCTTACATAATAACTGGCATTACATTCAGTCCCGATTCAACAAAAATAGCTGTTGCTCAAAGCGATTGTATTGTTTATGTATACAAGATTGGCGACAAGTGGGGTGATAAAAAGGTAATAATAATTTTCTTCTATGTAATCATTATTTATTTATATACGGGATAAGCCTAGTCGTACAAAGGTACTAGGGAAATACAATATAAATATAAAATGAACAAAAAATATTTAGAATAACAGCTGGCAAAATGTTGATAGATACATAATAGGGCTGGGCTATTATACAACTTAATATCTCAGAAATATCACCTTATAGGGTGACCATATTCTTAATGCAAAATATACGATGGGCGAGCAGAGGAAGCAAAATGAGCGCATTAGCCATTTTGTCAAAAATATTTCTCCTGACACCTATTTATGCTATACTTACTATTATTAGGCACCTATTATCATTACAATTTTATTATCCACACAGAGTTTGCTTCAGAAATTGACATAAAATAACTTAAAAGCTTTTGGATAACTTTCGTTCATACACCAAAATGTAGCCTGATAATGCGCTGATTACATAAACAGTGTAATATTTTACGTTTACCGATAAGTCAGCACTTTGAAACATATGTATCTCTGTTTAATAGATGCAATATGCAGTAGTGGCAATAATTGTAAAAAATATTGAAATTTTAAGATTTAATATTGACTAGCAAATAGCTCTTGTCCCATGCAATATTGGAATATATACTGGACAAAAATTATAGAGCCAAAAAGAGAACTCGACCGGGTAAAAAAGGACGTCTGGTCGCCCTACCCTCAAATAACTTATTAGTATTTCATAATCCTTCAGTTCTTAAGACGCCACTAAACGTCAGAGTGAGGTTCAGAGGCATCTGGTGGAATTAAAAAAACACCACTGTTGCAAAACCAGCTGATTGGTGACTGAAAGTTTAGGCATCTTTAGGGCTTATATGGAAAATAGAGTCAGTATAAGCAGTATTTGTATAAATTGTTAAATTAACTGCTCTAAATAAAGCTAATTTTTCGGGATGTGTCAACAATTTTTCAATACTAGTAACTTACTAAAATTCTTTTAACTCGACCACTATATATACCTACTTTTCAATTTTATTTTATTAAGGAAAATGAGCAGAATCTTCTTCGCTTTACATAAAATATGAATTACTTTACAAATTTACCAACCTACTTTTTAATATCTTAAAATTTGAAATAAGATTGCATTAGAGAGCTCAGATGTTCATAAGGATATGTTTTGAGAGTTGTCTAATCAGTTATAAAAAGGTGAACAGAAGGGCATAAGTAAGTGGAAATCAAGAATTGTTGCAGAAAAATCTGCAGTTTAAGGTATTTAAACAACCAGTGCAAGGAAAGAATTGAATGATTGATATTTTAGGCAATATGCAACAAGTTCCCTCAGCCTTCTCCTGTTACATGTGTATTATGGTTGCTGTCTGGTCCAATTGTATGTGGTTTGCAAGATGGCAAAGTTCGAGCTCTTCAAATTAAGTCAAATAAATCTCAAAGTCTGTTTGCTTCTGATGGTTTAGTGGTATCTTTAGCTTCAAACTCAAAAGGAACAGGTAATATTTTTTTGTTCAGGATGGCGTTGATACTTCTGCTTACATACTCCAAAATATATAATGAAAACAACAAAAGTCTTCAATAAAATGTATGTGGTATATTGATGTTTGCCAGATTAATTGTTGCCTATTTCTCCACCTCAGTTGTAGTTTTTGAAGAAGGCCGCTTCGGCTCTGGCTCGACGTTTCGGGGAACAAATCTGCCCCTCTAGTCAAGAACGAGAAATCTAAAAGTGAAATAGTAAATGCATTAAAAAGCTCTTGTATTTTGTCAAGTCAAAGTCAATTCAAAACTTGACAAAGTACACGAGCTTTCTTTCTATTGTTCTAATTCCATTTGCTAACCATTAACAGAGGCAGATGGGTTCCTTGAAACGTTGAGAATTTTCTAGTTCTTTTAAGTTTTTCAACTTCATTAGGGTCGCTAAATTAGCACTTGCGCGATTTACACCCTGGGGCCAGAGCCAAAGCTGCTTGGTTCAAGTCTACAGTTGAGGTGGAGAAATAGGCAACAATTTATCTGACGATAACATTAAATAGTCTATTAACTTCTAAGAAGCATGTAGAATTGACATGTAAATTAAGGTATCAAGTGTACAGTTTTGTATGAAATATTGGACTGTTTTTCGATGTCATGCTTATTAAGTCGTTGCTTATCTTTATCCTTTATCGGGAGTCTGTTTGAAATATGCTAGTCATCATGTCATCAAGAGCGGAATTCCTTTTATCAATGCCCTTGATACAGGTACTATATGTATCTAGGTAACACAATTTAATTTTTTTTGGTAAAAATTCAGTAATTAAGATAAGATAAGATGCTTTATTGTCAAAAATTTTTACAATTTGTAGACAAAGCTAGAGCTAGAGTACAAAACATATAAAAATACAAATAGAAACATACAATAAAAATAAAAATAAAAACCTAACTATACAAAACTTTATACAATTGTGCAAATTGTACGTGGTCAAAATATTATATAAAATATTAAATATCAAAATATTTAACATCAAATCCTAAACACTAAACACCAAACATGAAACATGAAATCATTAGCATTATAAGATCCTTTACACAAATAGTGCACTATATAAAAATCGGCCTTTCCTATTGGTCGATCCGCATGGCCCTCCGCTCGCTTCGCTCGCTACGGGGGCTCAAGAAAAGGAAACTAACCAGGTGCTAACCCAAACTAACCCAAGACATACCCAAAATCAAGAAAAAAACTGTTTAGAAACATAATCTTATAAAAAAAAAATAAAAAATAGCAACGGGGTTCGAACCTCGGCCGTCCAGGTGAGACCCAGCTGTATAAACCTCTACACCACGAGAGCTCTGGACAGAAATCGATTGCATCACGCAGACATATCGTAATACGAGATGGATCGACCAATAGGAGAGGTCGATTTTTACATAGTGCACTATTTGTGTAAAGGATCTTTAAATGCAAATCATTAAACCAGTGTGTAAGATGCTCAAAATTAAGTATTAATTAAAAAAAAATCGTTGACTGCTTATAAGGCTCTCTCCAGTAAGTATGATCTCAAAGCTCTGCGAAATGCGGGAAAAGATGTTGTTGACTTCATTTCAAATGGCAGATAATTGTGCATTTTTTTTTGCATTGTACATTATAGAGCTTTTAACTAACTCTGAGCGTGGAGTTGACAGATAAAGATTATGCTCCGTATTCCTAAGTGGATAGTTGTGAGATGGCCTATCTGGAATAGCAGATACGTGCTTGCGGATTAAGCAAACGGATTCAAATATGAATAAGGAAGGAAGAGTTAATATTTTAAATGTTTTAAAGAAATCCTGGCAGTGGGTTCTACTTTTTAGTCACAGTGAGTATCGAAGGTGCAACTCAAAAAGGGCATAATAGACTGTTCTAGCAGTTGACACATTAAGCTCCCTGGAAACAGTTCTTAGCGCAAAACAGGCAGAACTTATTTTTTTTGATAAGGCATCCATGTGCAAGTCCCACTTTAAATGGCTGTCCACAACAAGCCCCAAGAATTACACAGATTCAACTACTTTTATATGTCAAAACTTTAGTTTTAAAAACGTTGAGGCACAGGATATTAGAATCGCACCATGATTTAATGGTGATTAAGTCACTAGATACAGCTCTGTGAAGCGCCGTAATATCCTGGTTGCTCCAAGTGAAACTAGTATCGTCCGCAAAGAGACAGACTTTACCGCTAATGTCCAGACAAGCAATGCCGTTGATAAACAGCAGAAACAAAATAGGGCCTAATACTGAACCCTGGGGTACTCCACAATCTATTGGCTTGCAAGAAGACATCGACTTATCAACCTTATCAAAAAGTCAATATTAAGGTCGCCACACAAAATTAATTTGCTTTTTAAAGGCAGGGACTCAAGCAAGCTCAGTAATCTTTGACTGAATATATGCATGTCAGCGTCAGGTGTTCTGTGAATACAAACAAATAGAGGGCATAAGCATTATGATAGACGATGGAAAATTCAAATACTTTCTCACACAATAAATTATCGAACTTAGTCACCGCCGAAAAGTCGTTAGTAGACATTATTATAGTACCTCCATGAGATAAATTACTTCTATTAAATCTAGTTACTGTAGTATAGTTTTTGACGAACACGGGCTCATTAACATTTAACCAATGTTCAGCTGTGGCAATGATTTCTGGAAAATTAAGCTCTTCTAATAAAAGAAATAATTCATCTGTTTTGTGTCTTAAGGACTGAATATTAATAAGAAAAACACTAAGCTTGCCATCATCCAATTTTTCAGAGGGTGCTTGATCCTGTGTTCGCGTCAATCTACCTAAAAAATCCCCCCTCTAATTGGAGAGCCAGTAGCAAAATTGCTATGACTTTCCCTAACCTTCTGAAGGCGTTGAAGTCTCTCCAATGAAAACAAAGACCTGAAGGCAGAGAGATCCGTTTCAACCTCAGCCGAACCAATACGTCGTGGAAGCGATAATATAACTTAGGCAAGGAGTCCACGTCACTAGGAAGTCCCTCCGAAGCTAGATCTAGTTTGAGACTAGTGTTGGTGTGCCCTTCAAAACACACACTGGAGGGTTGGTCATGGAGATAGGCAAGGAACAGCCGAAGAGCCTTTAATATGGAGGAGTCCCTCAGTCTAGCCAGCAAATAACGTCCATTAGCCGCATCCGAATCTCGCGACACCCGCACTATAGGTGGTCATCTGATCCATATCCAGCCTACTATCCCTCTTCGCACTTTTCTCCACAACAACCTCCAAATTCTCTAGCGCAAGAGACTTACAGGTAGCCAAAGCTTCCCTGTCAGAAGCCAACCCCAACAGATCTCACCCCTCCAGGTATATGTACAGATGTTGAGTCAGAGCGTGGTTGTAGGCTTCGGCCGTCCAAAGTGCCTGGTACAAAATGTTGATAGCCAGTGGACGAAGTACTTGCTGTAAGCGGCGATACCTTTAACGGTGTTAAAGATGAATTGGCAGTGACTATTTCAGTAGCCGGCGGCCACATACTTATGTCCTTAAGCTGCTTTAGGTGGCTTTTTTCTGCACACCAACCTTGAAATCGGAGTTGAACCGTCCTTATTCTCCAGCATTGGAAATCATCGGATAAAGTCAATAGTTCCAAGTTTTTCTTTGGCATAGTGTGCAAGCTGGTTTGCTGTATAAGGAGGTGGGATCTTGGACACTACCACATAATACCAGTCTTCTTTTATGGGGGATATGTGAGGTGCGGGAGCAATGACTTTAGGAGAAGTAATAACCACTGATTATCTGTATGATCTGTCTGAGTCGAAATCGATTTTTTTTACTGTTGGTGGGTTACTCCTAATAATTGGCTTATCTTTGGCAGCCAACTTTTCTATCGTGAGTGCCATTTGATTACACTTTTTCGCATATCGCCCATTTCCTTCAATAACTCTTCCTTTGATGAGTCGTGAATCTGAACTTTAACATACTCATCATGATTGTCAATAAAAACAGATGACAGATTGAATATATCTTGCTTCATTTCCTTGACCGAATGGAATAAAGTTTCTTGTCTATTATCAGAGAATCTGGTCCGGAGGCTGTGAATGTCATCTATTTTTTTGTATACAATTTTCCATTTGGAGTCATGGTTACTCAAGGTGTCGTAAATTTCAGAAATAATTGGAAGAAGCTCATTGTTCTTCTTTAGACAGGTTCCCAGAGCTTCGATATTTTCCAGAGAGAACTGCGATCCTTGTAGCTATGACACCTTGTCGTGAAGATATTTTAACGTAGGAGAGTCACAAACACTGCAGAAAAATCTAATATTGCTGTACTTTTGTTGGTAGAGCACCTTTGTTGTTGCCTTATCCAGCCCAGTACAGTTCCTACAAAAAATCCGGCGACACTCCCAACTACATCCTTTTCTGCGACGATTCTCTGGCAGGAATCACACTTAAACTCAGCCATTTCGATATTAGTGTTCAATGATTTTAGATAAAAGTCAATGGCAGCTGAACAAAGTCAAATTTGTCTAAACAGGAACCAGTAACAAAAGAGAAACTATAAATTAACCAGGAACACACGCACAGCGAAAGTTAGCACGCCGTAAGGTTGAAGTTCAATAATTTTAAATAAAGGTAAAGGTCAATAGCAGCTAAACAAGGTCAATTTTAGTCAAACAGCACGTCGACACGATATCGGAACAAAACAAAATATCAAGAAAAATGAAAACAAAATAAACACTCAATACCGGCAGAGCCAACGAACGCACGGAAACACGACCGTCCCGTATGACTGTGGCTTCGATACTCCAATTGATTTTTGATTTTCATTTTCCCAATGGCAATATTGTTTGAGTGAAAATCTTCATGATTATTTGTCTTCTTTTATAATAAAGTAATTCATTTGCTTAAAAAATAGCCTAGGTCTTGTAAAATTGTGTTATGAAATTGTCACACACACGACTTGTGTAGGTACTGTTTCTTTCAGAGGATCGGTACTTCCAGCTGCACTACTTATTAGTTTTAGTACTCTTAGTAGCTTTTAAGTTTGTCCAAAATACAGAATGATCTTTAACCTTGTTACCAACGACTGGTCTTTAGTTAAATAAAAAAACTATATTTTATTATTTCTTCCTGCAGGTGCAGGAACTCATTCTTAGTAAATATTAAGAATTAATTTTCGAAACCTGTTCAACTATGTGTTATTTTTCTCTATTAGGCTTCCTGTCTGGCCACATTGATGGAAACATAATTCGTTTCTTCGTCGCGAATGATCCAGACAGTGATGGAGAAGCACAAGGTCGTGCAGCATTACATTCAGTTCCCCCGTTTGCTCTTGCTTGGCCTCAGGGGCACATCTTTGCCGCCGGATGCGATAAGAGGGTGTGTGTATATAACAATGCGGGAAAAACTGTTAAAACCTTCGATTACAGTAAGGACACTGAGGAGCATGATTTTATGGTTGCTATAAGCAGTCCCAGCGGTCAGGTAACGTAACTATTAATTTTCTAAAATAAAGTGAGATCGAGTTATATGCCAACGTGCTACGGGGCCTTCGATATAATTTAATTTAAAGCCTGTCGATAGGCCTGCGGTGCGCGCGTACCTAATACACTGTGCAGGCCTATAGGATATTCCATTTCCCGTTTCTCTTTTATGCGGATGAAGTTTTACTTATGGTGTGTGGTCCACAAGCACATTAGTTATTTTCTTATTCTTAGGTTTCACAATCATATTTTTTTATTAGCAAAAGTAAGTATTAACTGACTGTGATACATAAGTGTGTCACTAATTATCACTTATTTCCTGGCATTGTAAAGAAGGTAACCAACAAACAGCTGCTTTACACATTTGGATGTTTTAGCTGCAAATTCTAAGATTGAAGCGGCAACAAATTTGTTGCAGGTTGTTTAGTAAATCTCATGGACAATATTATATGCTTAAACAATAAATGTTTACAAGCCTAATTTTGATTATTTAGTGTGAATTAATTTTGTTTATATTATTTTCATTTCGCTTGCATACATTAGGCAGTTACTTTGGGAAGTTTCGATCGTCTAAGGACTTACATATGGAATATTCGAAAGCATGTCTGGGACGAGACACCTCCGAAAATAATCAAAAATTTTTATACTGTGACTGCTCTAGCCTGGAAACGAGATGGGTCAAAGGTTACTTGTGGAAGTTTTTGTGGAGCCATTATGATGTTTGAATCAGGTAAAATAACAAATCTGATTATAATTATTGTTATCGATTTAAATTTTGCTTCTGCGAAGTTTTCAATTCCATAGCAACTTATGAGTGAATAGTTCAGTATTTTCAGATTGTCATTTGGGATTATCTTTTAGGGGGTATAAACATGGGGAAATGTAAAAGTATATATTCTCTACTTCTTATAATTTTAATAAAGTATCTGCTTTAATGGTTGGCTATTTTTATTAATGGCATTTTTAGTTTTAAAACGGACAGTTTGGAAAGACAAATTTGAAATCACATATGTTGGTCCTAGTCAGGTTCTGGTGAAACCATTAAATACAAATGAAAGAGGAGTGATTTTAAGGTCACAACATGGTGGTGAAATAGATGACGTGAAAATTATGGGAAAAGATTCTTATCTCGTGGCGAAAACAAGGGAGACACTCTTGGTTGCCGACTTGCATCGGAATTTACTTAGTGAGGTAAGCTTTTCAAGTGTAAAATGCGCTTTCAACTATTTTTGTATTAATTATTTTCACGTTTGCCTCGATATTCTAATAATACAAAAGAATATCCACTGATATGGCGCATCACCACCATATAAAATAGCGTTTCACGATCATCTTGATCAATTAACTATTACTTTATATTTTTGTTGGCAGGTCCCTTGGCACAATCCCGAACGAAACGAAAAATTCTACTTTGAGAACCTAAATGTTTGTTTGGTTTTTAACGCAGGAGAATTAACTCTTATCGAATATGGAAACAATAATGTGCTTTGCTCAGTAAGAACTGAATTTGCAAATCCGCATTTGATGAGCGTGCGATTGAATGAGAGGAATCAACTAAATGACAACAAGAAACTGGCTTACTTGTTGGATTTGAAAACCATTTTAGTTATGGATTTAGTTTTAGGGATTGCAATGTGTCAGATTAGTCACGATTCAAAAATAGATTGGCTGGAATTAAACGAGACTGGAGAAAAATTATTATTCAGAGATAAAAAACAAAGGTAATTTCTTGGACCAATTCTAAATAAAAAGCAGCAATTAAGTCAACTGATGCGTGAGGCTAAGCTTGCTAAATTATTAGACAGAATATATAACGCTAATAAAATGTAAAACGCGATTATTAAATACTAGTAGGTGGTTATAGAATCTGAACGGTATAGCATGGATAAAAATTAGTTCTCATCTGCGGATATAAGTTAGACCGGAAGTTCGGAAATTTCTTACTTCTGATTTGGCCGGAAGTTTATTACGCTCTTTCTGTCCTTCTAATGGGCACAAAACCTTCACTCCAGCTTAGAAGGAACTGGGAGTGAATAATCTCAAATCGAAAGAAAAAATTTTAATTTTGAGAATTTAAAATTAGAAATTGAATGAATTTACGTATGTCAATGCGTAGGCTAAAACGAGTTGTCGCTGAGCGTATAAATTAGGCCCTAGCTCAAATGTCAGAGAGTAGGGGTGGGTTGATTTATTTAAGGCGCCACGGGCTTGTAGACAGCACAAGCGAGAAATACCCCAAACTTGAAATATGGAACTCATTTTAGCTTAAGCTTCGCGACAAAATAAAAGAATACCGGAGAAGAAAAAATTGTTATTTTTTTCCTATCAAGAAAACCGATCAATAAAACAATAAAAATAAGTTAGAAAATTAGATCAGATATATATGCCGGCAATTTATCAGTATTAATAATGAAAAAAAATTACCCAAAAATTAATCAAAGTCGGTAATAAGCAAGTACCCAAATATTAACCGAAAAAAACTAAAGTCGGTGAGAAACAAATACTTAAATATTAATCAAAAGTAAATCAAGAATGTTTCAATTATTGAGCGCAAATAATAAACAATCAGATACTTCAACGGGCCTCTCCTTTGGAATATTAATCAAGAGTTAATTAAATAAAACAGGTAAATCGACAAAGAATCGGTTTATTACTGTTAAATGAAATATCACAGCTGATCATAAAAAGAAAGAGTAAGGATGAGAAAATGACCAGTAATTCTAGCAGATTAATTTTTTGGTAACATCTATATTTCAACGAGAAACAGTAGGCTTTACTCGGTTACTTGAAGAAATAAATTACACGCTTTATCTTAACAAAGCCGAAATATTCAATCGTAATTTACGATGAACGCTTTATGCAACAATAATAATAAAATAACGTCAATAAAATGTGAACGCAGGCCAGCGACCTTGCAAATCTCTGCTCGTTATGTCGTTGTGGGAAAATCCAAGTAACTCGAATATTCACTTACTCAAAGACTAATTCATGGACGTCGAATCATGATTCGTTACAGGGCCGTATTACTAACTAACTATGGTTATCTGGATCAGTTATGACACGTTGGCAACTGCCGCAAAAACAATATAAAAAAAACTAGTTAGACCTGGCGTTATTATAGCAACCAATCAATTATAGACTTTAAGGTATGTCACTTAGGCGTAAAGTGCTCCCCGGTCAAGTTACCGGAAGGACAAAGATAATGAACAATTTGTTTGAGTAAAGAAAATATAAGTAAAAATATCAAGGCCGCAATAAAAAAAATTAAGAATAACGCAAAGTCTACTAGGCCGTATCAACTATCAATAATAGTAGTTATCTGATCTACAACTTTAATGCATCAGTCAATTTTTAATCCAAAATCTGATTTGTTCTAGATCAAATGGTTTTAACTGAATTTTAGAATTTAATTAAAATTACTCAGGCGTCTTCGGCTAGACAAAATTGGCCCAATATTTAAAGTTCATTTAAAAGAAAATAAGATTAAAATTAAGGTTAGAAATGTAGGATCAGAGGATATCCCCGAAATAACGACATTCGAGATCGGAAACGCCCTCAAACACATGCACAACAATAAAGCTCCAGGGGAAGATGGTATTATGGTAGAGATGATAAAATACGGAGACAAATCTATAATAACACATATTCAAAGATTGTTTAATTATTGCTTGGATGAATCGAAAATACCAAATGACTGGTTCAATGCTGGTGTAGTTCTCATTTTCCAAAAGGGTAATATGTACAAACTCGAAAATTATAGACCAATAAGCTTGTTATCAGTGCTCTACAAGCTGTTCACGAGGATTATTACACAAAGACTCACCGATAAATTAGATACATACCAACCGAGAGAGCAAGCGGGTTTGAGACGAGGCTATAGTACTATGGACCACCTACAGGTAATGAAAACATTAATGGAAAAGGTAAATGAGTACAACATAACACTCTGGGTAGCAATGATAGACTATGAAAAGGCCTTCGACTCAATAGAGATATGGGTAGTATTGAATGCTCTAAGCAATGCGAGAATCGATTATAGATATAAAAACATCATCAAACATATATGAAAATGCTACATCACAAATAATGACAACACAGGAAAAACAAATAAAATAAAGATAAAACGTGGAGTGAGACAAGGAGATTCGATATCCCCCAAACTATTCACATTGGCTATGGAGGACATGTTCAGAGAGCTAAACTTGCAGAACAAGGGCATCCTCATAAACGGTGAAAGGCTAAGTCACCTTAGATTTGCGGATGATTTCACATTGATAGCACGTGACCAAGATGAACTACAGAGTATGATTGAAGAACTAAACGAAAAATCAGAGCAAATAGGCCTAAAAATCAATATTAACAAAACTAAGTACCTAACCAATGATATACATCAGAATCAACAATAACTGACCAGTTGAAAAAGTAGAATCATATATATACTTGGGTCAAAAGATACAGATAACAAAAAACAATCTGACTGCAGATTTATCACGCCGAATATCCTTGGCATGGTCAGCATTTGGGAGAATGCAAGATATCTTTAAATCCGACATGCCAAATACAATAAAAGCTAGAGTTTTCAACCAGTATGTCCTACCGGTTCTCACGTATGGCACTGGTACTAAACAAGAATATTATAAATAGATTACAAGTAACACAGCGACAAGACCGCATTACCAACACAGAAATAAGAAGAAGAACAAAAATTAAAGATGTTGTCGAAAAAATATGTGCACTAAAGTGGAAGTGGGCGGGACATATTGGGAGAATGACAGACAAGAGATGGACGCGAAGGATGATAGAATGGAGACCATGGAAAAACAAAAGAAGTAGAGGTAGACCGCCAACGAGATGGTCGGATGACATAAAAAGACTGGCAGGACACGACTGGATAAGGAAAACCAATAACAGACGAGAATGGCAGATGTTGAGGGAGCCCTTCACTCGACGATGGGTGGAATAGGCTAGATAGAGAATAGAGAAGATTAAAATAAATGTTACCTTAATTAAGGAGAAAAAGCTAAAAAGTTAATCTTTGTTCGAAAACAAAGCCAAAAAAAATAATTAGAGTTCGTAAGTTAATTACACGCAAAATATATATAGGAAAAAAATATAAATTGCTCACTTGGCCGATGAGTAGCTCCTCAGGCAACTTCCAGAAAAGAACTGCTCACGGTAGAAAGAAGACTTCCATGACAGGCGAAGGACTGCAAGACTATATAGGTAGTACCGCTAGACAGGCGTAGCCAAGGAACACCCTGTCGCGAACGGTGCTCGTCGATAGCAATAAACTCGACGGTAGCAATGGACCCAATGGTAGGAATAGACCCAGCAGCGGTAGGAATAGACCCAACGGGAGGAATAGCCCCAACGGTAGGACCCTGTGAAACAACACATATTCAAGGTTCCACACGTAACTCTTAATTGACGAGCATTATAACTCGGTAATCAAAATGAACCATCAAGGAAAAGGAGAAATCAGAATTAAAAAAAAACAATAATTTACCTGTGTAGGGGTAGCCAGTTGCTTATCGCTACATAGCGTTACAGTTGGGCAAGAGGGCCTCTCGCTAAAGCAGCATTCAAATCCCACAAAGGGCAGTTTCAGACACCAACACTTAAGAAAAGATAAGGCACAAATATAGACTGAAACTGTTAAAAATGACCTGGTTGGAAAATCCCATCAAATGTAAAATCAAAAATTGATTCCAACCGGTGTCCAAAATAACTGCTTGACTCACAAAGGTCGATGTAGAGAGTGACGCCAGGAGAGCGGAAACTCGAAAAGCAGAGGATCCCCACCTCGAAAATCTCGCTCCACCAATAAATGCATGGCACGACAAGTCACATCTTCCCCTTAATAATTCATCTAAGGGAATTAGACGATGGAAACCTGGGATTTCGATGTATAGGCATCTACCAAAAAAACTACTCAGGGTAGCCAAAAGGGCATTGTCATTAAGTCACTTCAACTAATAGAATTTCTTAATTATTCCGAGGCAATTAAGTAACTGCGCACGATGCCTAACTCGACAACCAATCCAAAAACAGTATGTACTACGAAAGCCGGAAACACTAAAAGGTCACCGACTTTACTTTCGGGATCCTCACGCCCCAATTCCATTCATTCGAAATCGAACTTTGTTTAGCACCGCCAATTTTATTTTAATTGTCTCGATCAAGATATCGTCGAAGCGAAGCCGGCCAGAATCTACGAGGGTTTTCCGCTAGTAAATACAAATGCGCTCGAAGCCATATGAATGGTAACGAATTCTAAGGCTATTTACGCTTGGATATACGATAGCCAAAACGGCCCGTGACAAGTTGAACATTCTGATTAAAATCTAAAGTAGGGAAGTTCAATCCCATTTATTCCAATCCTAGTCAGTATCAGTGTCAAAAGTCTCATTTTCACTTACAAATATTTAAACAACAATTGATATGATAATTACATCAACATTATTTGATGATATATATTAAGGTCTCTTGGCTGGAAAGTTAGTTTTAAATATGTTTTGTCAGATTGCCTACTTATCGCTTTTACTTTTGCCTTGTAGATATCGGACAGGAAACTGGTATTAATTCAAAACTGGTTAGATTGCAGGATTTCGTTCAGGGAGGGGCACTTTTGTTCGACTTTACCTATTTCGCAATGCAATACATACACATAGTCTTGTGATATTTTGAAATTGGTTGCAAAAATAAAGTTCGGGGGGGGGGGGGGAATTTCCCCCCTTAACCCCCCCCCCCCCTGTATCCGCGCCTGTTAGATTGTGAATTAGATTTTTAACTGTACATTAAAGCATACACTTTATTTTTTACCGCTTAAGGTTGCTCCTTGTTGATGTTGCCACCCAATCAAAGCAAACGATCTACACTGATGTTACGTTTGTCCAATGGGTGGAAAGCAGCGACGTAGCAGTTGCACAATCTGGCAATACTTTAGCAATTTGGTATAACATCGAGCTGCCTGAGAATCCTACTATTATGACAGTGAGAGGTGAGGTAACAGATATTGTTCGAAACAGTGGCAAAACGGAAGCAATTTGCGTTGATGGAAACCACACTTTTAACGTCGAGTTGGATGAAGGCCTCGTAGAGTTTGGTAAGTTCATATAGTTATAGAACTCATTACTTTTCCAAGTCAGAAACGCTAATTGTCCAAAAGTTGCTATTGCATTGACATAAGTTCATGGGTATTTATGAATGAAATTTTTTAGAAATTTGTCACAGATAGTTAAATGTACAGAATGATCCAGATGCTCTATTTCTCCCTGAATTCTTGGTAATTGTGAAACGGTTTTTTAAAGAAGTTAAAGTTAGTTAGGCAAGTGAATTTCATTTGATTATTTTAAATACAATTAGTTCCTAATATTTTGATTGCCAATATCACGAAAACGGCTAACATGAATTATAGATCATATTTTATATTAGGCCCGCTGAACCTTCAAGCATTTACGCCTTTTCTAGATCACCCTGTACTATGAAAGAAGCCCATGTCAAATATCCTTTATATTTATGTAAGACTACCTAGTACGAACGACCCTTGACTGCGAATTTAAATTATATTCTATGAATTTAGTTTTCTACGTTCAATAAGATGTTCTCGAGAACTAGAATTTCTCAAAAAAATAATACAGGAAATAAAGATCGCAAAGTCCTGATGCGGCCACCAAGAAATAGATTTCACCATCAGTTACAAATCGAGATTTGTCACCGGTACTACTGTACTGAACTATATATAACTCATGGTCTTGTAAGATTTAAAATGAGACAAGGTGCCACGTTAGAAAAACGGAAATTAGTGACAGTAAAGATGCTGACGGTGCCCACTTCAATGAAACGTAATAAAGATGTATGAAGAATAACAAGATGTATTTATTTATACTTCCAAATAGTACAGTAATCAATAACAGTATCAATAAATGCAATATAAACTAGTTTTAAAACATTACACACCTAATACAGTAAATGCAAGACTATAAATTAATGTGACAACAATAATAAAATATAACACAAACAAGAGCAAGTAAATGACCACTCAAGATTTCCAAACAAGAGAGGTACATGTCATGACGGAAATGCAAGACATTATGGACTTAACAGTCATTGAATAAGTGGTCATGCTAGTAAGATAAGAAACGTTTTAGCTTAGTTTTAAACTTCTGTGTAGACCACCCAAGTTGAAATTCAGTAGGGACATACATATTAAAACACTCCATAATCCGGTTTGAGGGATTATTGTGCCCAACATCAGTGCGACATCTGTGTACCGAAAATGGATCAATTAGATGAGTGTTCCGTGACGGCGTTCGAAAATTGATATCAAAGCAAGTAGATCGGAGCAATCAATCTCATTCGTGATGATTTTATAACCAAACAGCATTATTAAGGAAATTCGACGAGTCTCCAGCCAGACTATCCAAGCCCAAAAGAGTGAGGCGTTGAGTATAGGAAAAGTCACTTCTTTCGATGTGAAGTTTCCTGAGTAGGAAACTGACAAACCTAGTCTGAACACGTTAAATCCTAGCAGAATGAGTTTTATAGAAAGGAGACCAGACAACACAACAGTATTCAAGGTGGCTCCGCATCAACGAGTAATAAAGTATCTTCAAAACATCAATATTAGTGAAACCAAAGCAAGTTCTCATAATGAATTCAGCCATCCGGAATGATTTGGAGATTGCACTATTTATATGTTCATTGAATCCCAATTCAGTATCGAAGATGACTCCAAGATCATTGATTAAGCTCACTCTATACAGGCTTATATTGGAAAGAGAGTAATCAAATAAAATATTTTACAGATTTCACGTTGCAACTGAAAACAATCGTTCTTGGTGTATATCCTTTTGTACAACTTTAAGTCGTCTGCATAGAATAGAAAGTGCGCATCGACAAACAGTCTGGGAAAATCATTTATGAAGATTAAAAACAATATAGGTCCCATATGTGAGCCCTGAAGTACCCCCGATGTTACCGATATTTCGCCAGACAGAACGTTGTTCACTTTTACCATTTGAATTCTACCGTCAAGATAGCTTGCCCAGCCAAGAAAGGAGGGGGTCCAGAATACCGTATGATGCCAACTTAAAAATGAGAATTCTATGGTCGACCCTATCAAAGGCCTTAGCAAAATCGAAATATATAGAATCAATCTGAGCTCCAGCGTCGATTGCCCATGCTGATGTTCAGATATAAGATTTTTGAAGTTAGGCATCAGTACGTCAACAACAATCGACTCAAGAACCTTGGCCATACAATCAATCAATAAACGAAACCATTACGTGACGAGGAAATACGCCTGGAAATCTAGTGAGATTACAGGAACAAACTCAACGACCATGGTCTAGCAAGATCCAAAATGAGAAAAGGTGCCATGTTGGAGAGACGGAACTTAGTAACATTTTTATCTGAAGCTAAAGATGCTGACGGTGCTCACTTCCATGAAACGTAATAACGAGATGTATGAAGAAGAAAAAGGCATTTCACAACTAAACCATTACATGACGAGGAAATACAACTGAAAATCTAGTAAGATTCCAGTAAAAACTCAACGACCATGGTCTAGCAAGATCAAAAATGACAAAAGATGTCACGTTAGAGATGCTGACGGTGATCACTTCAATGAAACGTAAAATGATGTATGAGGAAGAAAAAAATATTTCACAACTACACCCTTATACAACAAGGTCATACAACTGGAAATCTAGTGAGATTTCAGGAAAACTTGTAACATTTTAAGTTCCTGATGTTTTTTGGAAATATTCTAAGTTG
>MU183828.1:85408-164819 GCA_016904865.1 Pissodes strobi
TTGAGTAGAGGGTCCACTAAGATCATTTATCCAACAATACTCTACAAAAAGCCCAAGATGGCCCGGAACAATGATGAATACGATTTCTAAATCTAGATTAGAAATCTATCATAAATTAAAGTATTGTCGTCTAAATCATTGATTGAAAATCCCTCTAGAACCTGAAAATTGTCTTTAAGACACTCCTAAAACAAAAGAAATTAATTTGTTCAGTTAAAAGCGGAATGTGCAAAAAAAAAAACCAAATCACATTCGACCAAAAATAAAAATGGTTCTCACCTTGACGACGTGAAATTGGAGACCAAAGCAACGTTCGCCGTTCGATTTTAGAACCGGTCCAAATCGCATTCAAAGGAGTAGGAGGGAGACCATCAATTAAAATCACAATACTACTATCGCCCTCTATTCAAAGGCCAGTATAATAAAAATATTTTTTAGAAAACGACGCAAAACCATTACGACTATAATTCTAATGATAGCTCCACCTATGTACAAAAGATCTAACTTCTAGCGAAATCTTACCTAGGTACCGAAACCAAATCGCATGTATATTTGCATAAAAATCACTTTGCAATATAAAAATCTTAAAACCTGAAAAACCATGTAACGAATTATTTCGTTACAAACTCAACGTTCATGATCTAGTAATATACAAAATGAGAAAAGATGTCACGTTAAACTGAAGGAAATCAGTTACATTATTAACTGAAATTAAAGATGTTGACTTCAATGAAACGTAATAAAGGTGTGTGAAGAAGAAAAATATATTTCATAACTAAACTCTTACATGACAAGGAAATTCAACTAAAAATCTAGTGAGATTCCAGGAGAAGACTCAACGACCACGGTCTAGCAAGATTCAAAATGAGAAAAGGTGTCATGTTAAGGAGACGGAAATTAGTAACATTAGTAACTGAAACTAAAGATGCTGACGGTGCTTATTTCAGTGAAACGTAATAAAGATGTATAAAGAAGAATACGATATTTCACAATTAATCCATTACATGACGAGTAAATACAACTGAACATTCTATTGAGATTCCAAGAAAAAAACTCAACGATCATAATCTAGTAAGATCCAAAATGAGAAAAGGTGTCATGGTAGAGAGACGGCAATTAGTAACATTATTAACTGAAGCTAGATGCTGATGGGTGTTCAATGAAACGTAATAAAGATGTATGAAGAGGAAAAATATATTTCGCAACTAAGTCATTACATAACGTGGAAATACAATTGAATATTCAGTGAGATTCCAGGAATAATTCAACGACCATGGTCTAGTAAGATCCAAAATGAAAAAAGGTGTCATGTCAGAGAGACGGAAATTAGTAACGTTATGAACTGAAGCTAAAGATGCTGATGGTGCTCACTTCAATGAAACCTAATACAAGAAGAAAAATGTATTTCACAACTAGATCATTACATGACGAGGAAAACTTAGTGAACTTCTACAAAAAAAAAAATGAAAACAGTCGCAATACAGAAAATGTGATAACTATACAAAATACAAAGAAATTCAACATGTCGAAGGAAGAAGTGCAACTTAATAACAAAGGGATAAAACGATAAGTGAGGAGAGACTAGGTCAGTGGTCCTCAATGAATGAGTGACTAGAGAAATTATCGGGGAAAACAAAGGGCCGTAGGTATTCAGGAGAAAACCGAAATTTGTAACAAAGAAACCACGAAACGGCAGTACTTATCACCTATGTAAAAACATACCATCGGAGGGATCACAACCTCCGGGGACGGAGAACCACTGGAAAGCTGGACCGAGGGGAACGAACTAAGCCTCATTCACGACCAGAAGCAACCCGCCTCTTTCATTAGTGGAAGATGGCGGAGAGGGTATAACCCGGACCTCATCTTCGTTTCCACGTTCCTAGCGGGAACAATGCATCAAAACGGTCCTCGATCCCATCCCACACACCCAACATAGACCAATCATGCTGAAGTTTAGGCCGGTGATAGTTCCCCAAAAAGTACCCTTCAAGAGGCGCTTTAACTTCACAAAGGCCGAATGGGGGGAAATTCGCCTTAGCCCTGGACGCGGAAATCGCAGCCCTCCCACCTACCCCTGCAAATTATGAGAGATTCATCTCCGCCATCAAGTACGCGGCAAGACAATCTATCCCTAAGGGCTGTAGAACTTTCTACGTTCCTGGGCTACCTGATGAGGCTAAAGCAATGCCGATGAAACAACACAACTGGGCAACCAATTACTAGAATCCCTAAGCAGGAAGAGAAGAGAGAGCTGGAAGAACATGGTGGAGAGCCTGGATATGAAACATAGTAGCAGGAAAGCTTGGAGCCTTATCAAAAAACTATCCAACGATCCAGCGGTCCCTAGAGATAGGGTTGATGTAACCGCTAACCAAATTGCGCACCAGCTCCTCCTAAATGGGAAGCCGGACCAAAACATTAGGACGGTCACCACTTACAAAAGAGCCCGAACACCGGAGAATGGACAAGAATCGTATTTCTCCCTAGCAGAACTAGAACTGGCAATTAACTCACTGAAGCTCAGAATTGTTCCTGGCCCAGACGAAATAGCCAATGAATTCCTCCAAAACCTAGGACCACTGGCGAAATCATGGCTCCTCCAACTATTTAACCTTTGCATGAGCCGGAAAGGTAATTCCGAAATTATGGCTGAAAGACAGGATAGTCGCAGTCCCCAAACCGGGAAAACCACGCGACGAGGCCAAGAGCTATCGACCAATATCCCTCCTCTGCTCCCCCTTCAAGCTCTATGAACGACTCATTCTGAATAAGATAGGCCTACATATAGAAAACCAACTAATACCACAACAAGCTGGTTTCAGACCCGGAAAATCCTGCACTGGCCAGATTCTGAACCTCACCCAACTTATAGACGACGGGTTTGAAAGGAGAGAAAAACGGGGCTGGTGTTCATGGACATGTCGGCGGCATACGGCACCATAAATCACAAACTACTCCTCGAAAAAGTCTTAAGGATGACAGGAAACTACCATCTGACAGAAGTCCTGAGATCAATGCTGAGCAACAGGAGGTTCTACGTGGAAATTCAGGGACGGAGGAGTCGTTGGAGGACCCAGAAGAACGGGTTCCCCAGGGCAGCGTGCTGGCGCCTCTCCTCTTCAATTTGTATTCGAACGATCAACCTGTCGGCCCCTCTACAAATAGTTTCATCTACGCCGATGACGTAGCCATTACGTGCCAATCTCAACATATCGAGGAGATTGAAAGAAAACTTACAGAGTTCCTATACAGACTGTCTGAGTGCTATAAGGCAAACCAGCTTCGCCCAAACCCAGGGAAAACTCAGACATGCTTATTCCACCTCAACAACCTGCAAGCGAACAGGGAATTACAAGTGGAATGGAACTCGACCAGGTTACAGTACTGCCCAAACTCAGTGTACCTAGGGGTCACTTTAGATAACACTCTATCCTACAAGAAACATGTGGAGAAGACTAGAGCAAAAGTTAATACAAGGAATGGTGTCATCCGCAAGCTTGTCAATTCCCATTGGGGAGCCCACCCAGGTGTACTACGGTCAGCATCCCTTGCCATATGTTATGCCCCGGCTGAGTACGCTTGCCCTGTATGGTCCAGATCAAGACATGACAACAAAGTAGACCCTACCCTGAACGACACTTGTAGGCTGATCACGGGCTGCCTAAAACCAACCAATCTGGATCTCCTGTACATGTCAGCGGGAATAGCCCCCCACAAATCAGGCGGCAAGCCTTATGTATGGCAGAATGAAGTAGGCAGTCACTGGATGAAAGACACCCCCTATACGGACACGGGCCCCCTGTCCCCAGGCTTAAATCCAGGAACAATTTCATAAAGTCAACAAACCCACTAACAGACTCTAAATCGGCAACCAAAGAAACAATGTGGAAGCAGAGGCTGACAGATAACAATATCCCAACCTGGAACCCGACAGAAAGTCTCCCTGAAGGAGCACAACTAGACTGTAAAACCTGGAAAAACCTCAATAGGATCAGATGTCAAATGGGAAGGTCCGGGGAAAATTTGTTAAGATGGGGATACGCCGAGGACGAATCATGCGCCTGCGGGGAGATCCAAACGATGGAGCACCTCCTGACCTGTCCATCCCTACAGACCTCCTGCACAATTAGGGACCTGTGGAAGGCGAATGACGCGGCGGTGCAGTGTGACGTCTGCGAACGTCGTACACATAATATTATCCTTATTATTGTAACGAATAAATGTAGCTCAGACACGATTAAATAAAATGTAAAAAGTCTGAAATGGTTTGCATCACTTTGGAACTCACTCCCAGGACATCTGTTCCCCCCTAATTACAACCTACAGCTATTTCAGAGACGTGTCAGTCAACATCTTCGCACACATACTGCTCATCCAATGCCGTAGGATCTTCCTTTAGTGTGTGTGCCACTTCCACAAAAAAGGGGTTCTACCTAGACCTGTACTTATCAAAAACACCAGAGCCAACAGAACCCATGGAATAAAAGGGCATGACTAATCAGACACTACACATATGACATCTATTTAGAGTATGAAATTAAGATGGCCATTGTGATTATAGAAAATTATCTGCACCATTTTACATAGTTTGAAGGTACTTTTCAACCTTTTCCGCGACGCAGTTAAAATTCCTGCCACATGGAAAGATGCCTGAGCAATTTTGAATGTAAAAAAATTGAATAATGATGATACTATATTGTTGTTTTCTAATATGTGCAAACTATTGTCAATAATCATCATCATCAATTTGAAAGGGTAAGGCATCACGACTTCTCAAACCACAATGTATATTTGATATTTATTTTAATAATATGGATTTATTATTAAATCTATTGTAAAACTTCTTCCTCTTACTTGTCCTGTATGCGTATGTGTAATAATGTGAGTGAAAATATCAATGATTGTTTGTTGCATGTCACACCCCTCCAAATAATAAAATATTTCTTTTTTCTTTAATGTCTGTTATTATTTATGTTTGCTAATAATTGTAGGCACAGCTATAAATGATAATGACTACAGTAGAGCTGTTTTGTTTTTGGAAAGTATGGGAAAATCGTCAGAATCGGATGCTATGTGGCATACCCTTTTAGCTATTGCTATGAAACAGCAAAATCTGATGCTAGCTGAGAGATGTTTTTCAGCCATAGGTTAGTAATACGTTTATTCGTCTTAATGGTGAAAACCCTGGGAAAATGTTTGAGGAAAATCCTCTCTTTTAAGATTCATACTATTCGAATTCCATAGGAAATCCCTCATCCCGTCTATCGTGTCTTCTTATTAGCAATCGTCAATATAGAGAAAGTTCCTGTTGGTAATAAAAATACTATTCTATTATATTTTCCCCATTATTTAGGAGATATATCCTCTGCCCATTTTCTTCAAGAAACCATCCGCTTGGGTCAGGACTTTATGGAGAAGCACAACGAAAATCCAGGCAACTCCCCTCAAATCTGGGCAAGATTATCTGTACTCTATGGCGATTTAAATACGGCCGAGAATATTTATTTGGAACAAGGAGATATTGAGAGTGCTCTCAATATGTATAAGAAACTACATAAGTGGAATGAAGTATTAAGGTATGATATATTATTTGATTTACATTCCTTTGCTTTTCAACTTGCTATACATTAATGGCATTTCTTTCGGGAACTATGAATGAATGGCCTTTTTTAGATGGGTCAATTCCTTACCAAACTGTAAAGAAAATAATTAATTAATGAAAAATATGCCTAGCAAATAGTCATTTGAAAGGTTTTTTAAATTAGAATGCTTGTTAAGTAAAGCAAAATTCAAGAGTTTTAAAGAGTCGGCCACTTTATATAAAACACTCGAAATTCAGAAGACTCATACAGTCAATCCTACATTTACATTTTTGGTTACAGCAATTTTTCTTAATCTACGAATAAATTTGAAGCCCTTAGAGAGTACTTGATATCTTTAGAAAACATTTGAAGAACTTATAAGGTGCTTTAAGCCTATAGAGATCATTAAGCTTTTTAATATATATGCAAGTTCTTCGTGAAAGCTAAGTAGTTTCTGCTACCGAATTGTACCCCTTTTTATAAAGTGCTTTTGATTTCAAGCACTCTCTAAATGCTCTGCTCGGCTCTGTTAAAGAGTAAAAAAATATTTGGTCTCTTTGTTTTTGGTTCTGCTACGAGGCAATTTGCCAACACAGCTCCTGTCCGGGCTTAGCTAGAGCTCAAGTAACCCCCCGTGATAGGTTACATCCTGTTGGACGGTGGGGCTATTCGGTAGAACCCCCAGTATGGTGAGTATATACTCCTGTGGAAAGAAGGAAATTCCTAGGTACCATAGTCAGGGTTTAAAAAATCGGTCGAGGTATTATTGTACATTGCTTACTCCCCTATCATTATGAATGAATGAATCCAATCACAACTTATTCCATATGGTATAAGCTGTGACCCAATAGAGCTTATATTGGCTCAACTAAAGGATTATTATATTGATTCAAGAAGTGCAACAGCTCTAATTGGATTAATTGGCGAATATACCTGTGGAAAACTGGCAAACCACCATAAAAGCATATTATAGTAGAGGAGACAAAAATGTGGGACCTTGACGACGTAATCGACGAAACTATGGAAGTCGAGCCTTTAATTATTACCTTTAGGACATGACGACTCTTCAGAGTCTGAGGATGATTCTATCAACATAATTATTGGGATTATTAGACTCAGTTATTGATATATTGCTTTGTTTTGTGTTAAAAGCTGTTTTATTTTGATTATATATCACGCACATTATACCTCAGTACGTATTCAGACAAATTAAAATTAAAATTCAACTCTCCGACAATGGTTCCCCGAGTCACTACTTATCCTTCATTTACAGTTTATGGCGCTATTGCTCATTCACTGGTTAGGGGACGGCTGAATGACAATTCTGATCCATGATGCTAAATATTTTTCTAAAAAAAAATTAAGTGGTAAAAGTCGTACTGACTGTTTTGAATCTTTCATAAGGGCATCGAGCTATCAACTTCTATGGAATAGACTTTAATGATATTGAATTGTAAAAATATCAGTACATATATCAAATGACAGTTAAAACTGCTATCTAAAAGTGCCATTTTTAATATTTTAGATTAGCTGAGCAAAGAGGGTACCAACAACTTGAAGACCTAAAAAAGGAATATATGTCGATGTTAGTGACTTCAGGTCAGTATGAAAAAGTCGGGCAAGCTCTAGAAAAGGAAGGAAAAAGTGAAGAAGCCCTAAACATGTATCTTAAATCTAACAAGTTATTAAGGATTCCGCATTTGTTGGCAGAAAACCCGTCGTTATTGAACGATCAAGTGATTGTAGGCAATGTTTTAAAAAATTTGCTCAGGCAAGAACTATACGAAGCTGCAGCGGATATTTATGAGAATCTCGATAAAAACGATCTTGCGATGGAGTGTTATCGAAAAGGTAAAACAAATCGAATAATGAAAATGTTTTAATGGGATTAACTTTATAACGCTTCGCTATATACAGAGCGTAAAATATATGGATAGTAAAAATAGTAGCCAGTTTCTATATTTAAACCGTTTCTTCCATATTTCATTTATATAGTAAATATGGATTTTATTGTCCGAATTATCGATGTACCCCCTGTAATATGGTATATTACTTCCTCTATTCTAGGGAAATTATGGAATAAAGCAGTAGAGTTGGCAAGACAAGTTAGTCCTGACCAGGTTGTTCAGTTGGAAGAAGAGTGGGGAGATAGTTTGGTTGAAAAGTATGTGTTAAGTGTTAATCATAAAATATATTATCTTTATTTAGCCTTACCTAAAGCTAGATTTAGCTTTGTTATGTTAGAAAATGTAACGTGTAACTGCAGTATGGTCAAAATTCAGAAATTAGCAATTTTAAAATTGAATTTAAGTGGTCGCCATAAGAACAAACATGTTGAACTAATTTTTTGAAAAATTCTTAACAATATTTAATTTGATTGTAAAATTGTGGCCCTCAAGCAGACAATAACAAGGTCTATGGAAAATTCCGTGGAAAAAAGTTTTTTTTTCTGGTCATCGACATGGTATGATTACGAAAACCATATACGTTTACAAAAGTGCATTTATAAGATTTATTTCGTTTTCGAAGTTTTAACAAAAATCTGAAAAAAAATTTCAGGGTGACGGGCAAATTTTGGTTAAGGAACTCGCTGAGTATTTTTATTAATACTCAAAGAAGTATGTGCTCCACTTTGGCTCTTCTTAACAGCCGTTCGTATGTGCGTTACCTTGAAATTGAACGATAGATCCTTTTTTGTAACCTTCAGCTCTTTAAGAACGATCCCCATATATATAATTATATAGGTACCTATTACGATCTTTACAGTTTTGTCTGTGTAGAATACTGAATGTTGAGTGAACTGTAAAATGAGCAGAAATTCACTCTTCCTACTACTAACCCAAACTAACCTATTTTCCAGTAAGTCAAACAATACAACAAATTATTTTTCACGTCATGAAGGCATTTTATAATATACGTCAAATTTGGTAAATTTCACATACCTACCTATATGAAAGGTAAAGGTTATTAATGGCGCCTATGCAGATTACCCATATATTATTTTGTTATATTTTCAGCAAGCAAATGGATGCTGCAATAAACCATTACATAGAAGCTGGTTGCACAATCAAAGCATTAGATGCAGCAGTAGGTGCGAGACAGTGGAAGAAAGCCGTTCATATTATCAAAGTTATCGACGATGCCGAAACTGTTAAAAAATATTATGAAACCATTGCAAATTATTTCGTCAGTATTAAGGTACCTATATCCTAGATTGCAGATTATTAAAAAAAAATAAAAAAAAATGTGCCCTAATACATTTCACGATAGCTGATATTCTTTGAGGTGTTGCTTAGATTTTGGGTTTTAAAATAAAAACATGTTTTATTTATTTATTTATTAAATAATATATATAATCAGATGGGGTTGTCTTCAAAGATAGAATTGCTGCTCGTTAAGAAGGCGATGCGCGGTAAAGAACACATAAAGGAAGAAGAAACGTGTACAGACCAAAAAATTTATGTTTTGCATTGATTGAAATGAAGGTTAGCACAAACCCAAGCATATCAAACTTGGAAGCTAATCATTGTAAACGCAGACTGCAGTAAAATTTACATTGATCAAAAAGTCGGGGGATTACCAAGTCGAGATGGGATTTTGGAAATTATTGTCCATAAAAAAGTTGGTAGAAGAAAAACTGATTCGTAGTTTGCCTCCTAACAGTGTACTGGTTATTGAGACATTTTTTACTTCCAATCTCATAATTTTCAGACAATCAGTTCAACAGTAGAGAAAGCTGAGACAAAAACGTCCCATGCACATTATTTTCGGCAATTATAAAGCTTTTGTATGCAAAGATGTTCATCCTGATGAGAAAAGTTTAACTTCTCAAATATTGCTTTTTTTAAGTGGAAAATCAAAAAGGGATAATTATTACAGACCTCAAAAAATTCGCTTATCTGTAGCCCTAAACAGAAAGCACGTTATGAATTCAGTATCGTTAGATCTTTTGGGCATGAATCCAATCACTACATAGATGTTTCTTGTTCTACTATTTTTTTAATTGTTAAATTACCCTAGATCGTGCCAAATTATAGAAGCTGTTCAACTATTGTTAATTTAAAAAAGGATGGTTATGCGTAGTATCACAGATCTATATAGCTACGCAACAGATGCCTACTCCGGTATTAAAAGTGTCGCTCGCCAATAATGCAATAAACTTAAATATTTTCCTATTTAGACGTGTTTTGCCCCGCCGTGTTGCCAAGTCGCGAACTGTAGTTTACCTTCCATATCACATTATGCTATTACTCATTTTCTTGGCAATCGTATGTTATATTATGTCAAATTAAAGTTCATTATCAGATTCAGTGAATGGTTTTTGCTTAAATATGGGCTAAAACTCACCTTAAATATCGGTGTAAAAGGTCATTACAAATTTTGTTAACTTATACTGTAATATCTCTTATTTGTATTAAGTAATAATATTATCACGCAGGATTTTGTTTCGAAGATCAAAGGAATTTCTGAAATGTTTATCGACATGTCAAAGTACCATTTAATTTTGTTTTAAACTCTACTATCAATATTATAAATTTGTTCATTTAAATTGCCGTTTCATTTGTTTTACTATTAATAAACTATTATACTTAATAAAAAATGTAAAAATCGTATTTTTCTAAAAAGTATGTTTGTGTTAATTTGATACATAAATAATGATAATAAAACTCGATAATTTGAGCGGGTCAAAAAGTCAGCCGGAATATTGTTCGACGTGATAACTTGGCAGCACCGACCCGTTCTTAGACGACTGGTTCACCCGCTCGCGAAAGCCCGTGAACATTTTTGGTCCCGCGTAAAAAGCATTGGAAGAGGTATCTGTTGCGTAGCTATATAGATCTGTGGTAGTATCAAGATAGTAATATACATATAGTAGAATGTGTGCCAAAATTCAATATAATTTTATCTATTACAGGATTATTCCACAGCAGAAAAACTTTATGCCGCATGTGGAATGTATAAAGAGGCTGTCGATATGTATAATGAGGCAGGCCAGTGGGATAAAGCACATGCTATTGCTTCAAGGTTTTTGGATCAAGAAGAAGTGTCCGAAATGTACATAGCTAGGTATGAATCACAAATCACAAACCTCAGTTTTTATTTATTTTATTAAATGAATTTAATATGTGGGCAGAATCGCCTAGAAAAAGTTCTATGGATTAGTACCTGTTAAAAATATCATCCTATACATTGTTTCTAATATTGGAAATATCTTTATGGAAAAAATAGTAAAACATACTCATACCGAACTTCAACAAAATAATTCAAAGCCAAGCGTCTTATTAGGGCACATGTTTAAGAGACATTTTGACTAGTAATTAACCAAAGAATCACATCCTATGAGGTTGGGTATTTTTCATCGTCATCAATCAGCCCTTTTGCATCTACTGCTGGATATAGACTTCCCGCAAATTTTGCCAATCTATTCCGTTCTGCGCGAGTTTTCTCGGATTTGCTAGATTTTTCCTCTATTTATATAAGCCTCTTGCCGTGGTCTCCACCCGATTATTTTCTTGGTCCATCAAATCTGTTCTAGCAATATGACCATCCCACTTTTACTTTAAAAACGCTATTCGTTCCACTGCATCCATAACACCTACCTTTCGTCTTCTTATTTCTTCGTTTATGACCCTGTCCTTGAGGAAGATCATCAATATTGACCTTTCCATCACTCTCTGGGTTACTTGTATCTGACTTATACGTTTTTTAGTTAGGGTTTCAGCTATATAGCACGTCACATTGGTCGACAACATTGCGCTTCAGACTCATAGGGGTGTTAGATTTAAGGTTCCCAAACACTGTCCATGTGAGGGCTATTCTTCTCTTAATCTCGCATGATTGGTTATCTCGGGCAATTCAAATTTCAGGACCCAAGTATTTGTAGGATGCCACCTGCACAACTTCGAAATCCCCCATATGAATCTGTCTACTCACTACTAAATTTGTCAAATTGCGGTTTCGATATATTAATTTTGAGCATAATACGTCCTGACGCTTGGTAGAGTCCTTCCAACATCTCTGTTGCTGAATTTATTCGATTACACATTTCTTCAGTAGTGACGTGAATAACTTTGACGAGATGGTGTACTAGCATGAAGTCTAGACAAGCTGTGGCGATATCAAAGATGTTTTGTATTATTGTGTTGTACGGATGGTCGATTCGACATTCTGTCAAGGTTTGCAATGCAAGTGGTTTGTGGTATTCCACGCACTTTTCTGTTAAGGTTCTTATGGATTGCAGGTGTGCCCGTTCCATAGCGTAAGCCAAGAGTCCAGTTTGTGTGTTAGCCTTTTTGCTATGATCTTCATAAACATACGTGAGATAGTAGGCTAATGAGTCGTTAAGTTTCTAAGATCCGCAGTTTCACATTTTTTGTGCATTACGATGACTACCGCAATGTTCCATTGCGTGGGAGTTGGACCTTTCAAAAGACTAGCATTAAAAAGTGTTTGTATGACAAGTACTAAGTATTAATGTTGAGCCTCCCTCCTTTATGGACTCAATTACCACATCGCCCTTCTTCGGTGATATTGTTGGTTGTAAATACATATGTAATAACAATTATTGTCCAAGAAACGTGCGAATAAAATTAATTTTATGCATTGCAGCATTACATTTCTGTTTTCATTGAATTCAGCTATATTAAGTTGAATATATTGTAGGGCTGAGCAACTAGAAGATGCTAGTAAATTTCGCGATGCCGAGAAATTATACCTCTCTGTTAATGCACCTGATTTGGCAATTGCTATGTATAAAAGAGTGGAACAATATGATAGTATGGTAAGTTGTTAGGGCATATAATTTAAAACATATACTAAATGTATTTGTTAAATTCGTAGAAATAAGCCTAAACAAAGTAATTAATGGTGTTAAGAACTAATTGTATTTAGCGAATATTCGTAGGAGGAAACTGAACATGGCAATAGCTCACGAGAAGGTGATTATCTACGTGACTGGGCTGAGGTAGTGTGATGTGATATTTTCTCCATCTGTTTGGTCTTTGGATTTTTTTGTTTTCAAATTGTTAATGAGAATGCATTTTTTTGGCGTATCAACTATGTGTAAAAAGTTGAACTAATGTGTGTATCATTTTAGATTCGATTGGTAGAAAAATACCATCCAAATTTACTACAAACGACTCATTTACATTTGGGTCAACAGTTAGAAGGCCAAGGTAAACATAGAGCCGCAGAGATTCACTATTTGGCTTGTGGAGAGTGGAAAGCTGCAATGAATATGTACAGGTATGCAGAAACCAGAAACACAAGACTTAAAGTACTCAATCACAAACAAGTTAATTTTACAAGGGCTTGAATTTATTTAAAAAAAACTTTGTAAAAGAACTTTAAACTTATTATAAGAGCTCATAAAGACTGGTATTGTCGTTAGTCAGACGTCAAGTGGCGTTCTGATGCTGACTTACCCGGCACTTCAACAGCGGTATAAAAAACGCGTGAAAGCCATTACACTACATAATATTCTCTTATTTATAAATACTCTTGAGTTTAACAATGCGCAATGACAGAGATCAGGTAAATATTCAACCAGGAATTAATTATTTCATACAACAGACATCCGTGCCATCGTCTAGGTTGTTGCAATTATCGTTGACCTAAAGCCATACTAGAGCAGATTTCCTGTTGATAGTAAACATAGAACTCTGTCACATTTGCTTCCTTTACCTTCGGTAGTTCTTATGGCGTGTCAGAGCGTAGCCAACCGACAGGTTGTCTACGGTCAGAGTCTCGTCTGGTAGAAAAGGCATATTTATCGTAATTTTTATATTTACATTTATATCTTGGGAAGTAAATGTATAAAATATTAGATTTGAAAAATAATTAAATAACGGATACTATTGAGTGGTTATGTACATACAGCGTAAGAAAAGGAAAATTACTTTTAATTGTTTCCTTATCTATTGATATAAGTATTTTAATGATTGCAGGACATTAAATATGTGGGAAGAAGCCTTTAGGGTTGCCAAACAAAATGGTGGAACTACAGCAGCAAACCAAGTTGCTTTCCTTTGGTCGAGAACTCTGTCTATTGATTCTGCTATTAAACTTTTAAATAAGTATGGTATACTTGAACCTTGCATCAACTATGCTTGTGAAACCTATCAATTTGAGTTTGCTTTTCAATTGTGCAAGGAACTACCCAGTAAGGTAAAAGTAGTAAGGAATTATTTAACAAAATAGTTTTTTTTTTAATTAATTATATGAATATTTATTTATTTATTTATTTATTTAAGGACTTGCCACTTTACAATTTTACAGCCAAGATAATACTGTTTAAAAATACATAACATCCACAATACTGTCACGAATAGTTTTGGCGGTTGTCGCGTTTTTAAAAGAATAACTTCTCAGAAAAGAGCCGCGTCGCGATTAGTACAATGACGGGGGTCTTAACGCTTCCCTTAATCTACTACTGTATGTTCTATTCGTGAGGACACGCCTTACTTAGCGTGCCGGGGGGTAACTGGGGTAGACCGGCCCGAGTTACGTTGGGTAGGAAGAGATGATAAAGTAAGCACGTTTGGTTTATAACAATAACAATGTATTAACGATAAAACTTTAACAACGATTATTGGTCAGAAAAGTGAGATTCTATTATACCCGATTACTAAGGTGCGCATGTTTTCTCGAGTTGAGGTATTGTTTATAGGTCTTTGTTTACTGTCTTATAATTATAGTTTTTCTTAAGAGTTGGGTTTTATTTAAAAGCACTAAAATATTTCACTAAACTTTTTAACTGACTATTTAGACACTTGTCTTTCTCAGAACTCTGACAAACTTCTTGATTTGACTTTACTACGGTGGTCGTGAAACCCCTGGTCCTAGCAGTCGTCAAATGACTAACCGGTGCCAGGTTTGGTATGGAATAAAAGAGTAGAACCTAAAGCAGCTGTATAGCTAAGTTTAAGAGCGGATAGAACCCGGAGGCAGCTGTATAGCTAACCTGGGAGCTGGTAGGTGAGAACAAAGTTGACCATGTGCAACAAGCACATATCCATCAGGAATTTTCTCATCTCCAGGGAATCAATGCCCAACAACTCGAATCGGTCCACAGTGGGATCCCTGCGGGGCATCAGAAGGAACTACCACTTCAGCAGAGTAGTGATTACCAAGCCTGACAATCTGACTCCTGTTCGTTAAGTAACTGTCAATCCACTTCAGTATCAACGGCCCCAAGCCCAGCGTCCGCAGTTTAGCAACCAGGAGACCATGATCGACTCGATCAAACGCCTTAAAAAGGTTAGCCTGCACTTCGCAATAAAGTGCTCATACAGGACCAAATTTGTGCCGGCAGATCTACCCAAAAGGAAACCATGCTGCTCCTCGTTCATTATTCCCCTACATTCCCAAGAGAGAAACCCACTGACTAACCTATCAAGCAACTTTGGAATTTCTGACTGATTACACGCTGCTCTATAATTTTCTACCTCGTCCTTCGTGCCTGATTTAAAAATTGGCTTCAGGTAGCTTACCTTCCAGAAATGCGGAAAAACTCCTGTACTCGAAGAAATATTAAATATTATATGAAGAGGTACTGCAATTATTGTGAAAATGCATTTTTTCATAAAAAAAACGTTGGTATACCATCTGGTCCATATGTACGTTTAGAAGGAATATCAGTCAAACCACTGACAATATCAGAGAGGGTAAAGGAATATTTACTGATATCCGCATAAACCGATCCAAAAAACTTAGCAAAAGGGTTGTCCAGCTCGTCATTGTTTTGACTAACAACCCCATTCAGGATCACATGCTGTATCCTTGCCTTTTATTCCTTGTGTAAGACCAAAATGATCTCTTCGATTATCATTAATATTATTCTCAATTCTATCAACCTAAGTTCGATAACACAATCCTCTGAGATCTCTGCACTCCTCCCTCAAACTCCGAAACTCAAGGTTATCAGAATTCAGCCCTGTAGAGATGTATCACCCATGATCTTCTTCTCAATGATCAGAGAGCGAAGCTCAGCAGAGAACCACCCTAGAAAAGACGAACGAGGTCCGGTACCTCCTAAGAGGAACAAAACTGTCAATTACATAAAATTTTGTATTACCTAACCTATAGAAGCTTATTGTTATCCACTGAACTTGTGTCAACTTACTACGAGCTTGAACCGGTATTATCGTACCATATTTTATCATGGCCTCATAATGAAGAATTTAATAAACTTTTTCTTTATCGAATCAGAGTAATTACGCTGATTTCTGGCAAGGAATCTAGGGACTAGGATCGAAATATATTTTTATCAATAATGAAATCTGAATCTAGGATGAATATTTATATCTCTTTGATTCAAAAAATACATAGACAAATTGACTGATGCTTTTATGAATTTCAAAGAGTTTAAATATCTATAATTATAAAAGTAAGAAGCGAAAAGTGGTACTGAAATTCCATAAGATTCGTGAAAACGGACTACGATCAGTGCAGTATTTTTGGTTACTTCCCCACAGTTGAAAGTACAAACAGGCGAAATATATACATGAAGACAGATGGTTTATTTAGAGTAAAAATGATATTGCTTATATTCTTCTTCTTCAAGTGCCTATTCGTTCCGAATATTGGCGATCATCCTGGCTATAATGGCCTTGTTTACGGCTGCTCTGAATAATTCAGTGGTTTTTTTGGAAAACCATGTTCTTAAGTTCTTCTGCCATGATATCCTACGCCTTCCGGGTCCTCTCTTGCCATAGACCTTTCCCTGGAGAATTTCTTTAAGGAGCTTTAAGTTTTCTTCTTTTTATAGTGTTTATCAATAATTCTTTCCAGTACTGATTCATTAACTAACCCAAACTAACCCACGAGATCCTCAGAATTCTCCTGTATAACCAGCATTTCAAATGCTTCAAGTCTTTTTTGGGTCGCCTCTGTCAATGCCCATGACTCTACTTCGTAGAAGTGTTGAGAAAACGTAACATCAAAGGATTTTGACTTTGATGTTTAGGTCCAAATTGTGGCTTTTAAAAAGTTTTGACGTTTTGGTAAAGGTTTGTCTCGCTTTTTCTATCCTGCATTTAATCTCTTGAGAGTGGTCCTATTGCTCATTAATTATCGTTCCCAAATAAGTGAATTTGGACACTCTTTCTATTGGACTCTCTCTGATAAACAGTTGACAGTTTCGGATGTCCTGCTTACTTATTATCATGAACTTGGTTTTACTTATGTTCATTTTTAGACCATATTGTTCACTGGCATCGTTTATCCTGTTCATCAACTCTTGCAAGCCAATCAGACTGTCGGCAAATACTACAGTGTCGTCTGCGTATCGAATGTTATTGATACGTTCTCCGTTCAGCAGGATTCCATGGTCGGTGTTTTCCAAGGCTGTGGTAAATATTTCCTCCGAGTATAAGTTGAAGATCAGAGGAGAGATAATACAGCCCTGTCTAAATCCATGTTGTATAGCAATGACATTACGCCTGTTCCTCTATATTGAGGTTTATGGTGGCTGTTTGGTTCCAGTAGAAGTTCCTTATGATTCTAATATCCTTGTCATCTAATCCAGTGTTCCTCAGCACTTGCATCATGTTTTCGTGCTGTACCTTATCGAACGCTTTCTCGTAATCAATAAAGCAAGCGAAAACGTCACAACTCACGTCGCGGCATCGCTGAAACAGGACTTGCAAACTAAACAGAGCATCCCTTGTACCAACTCCCTTCATGAAGCCAAACTGTGTATCCGCTACTTTCCCCTCACATATTCTGTAGATTCATCGGTGAATTATCTTAAGAAACAGCTTCAACAAGTGGCTCATCAAGCTGATTAATCTATAGTCCCCACATGTTTTGGCTCCCCGTTTCTTCGGTAATGTTATGAATTCGCAGACAAGCCATTCTTTTGGGATATTTCCCGTATTGTATATATCGTTGAAAATGTCAGTTAACATTTGTACAGATTTGTCATCAAGGAGTTTAAGAAATTTTGATTGTATCCCATCTGGCCCTGGAGCTTTTCCTTTTTTCAAGGATGTAATAGCGGCCGCAGTTTCATCAGTTAGTATTTTGGGGCCAGTTTCTACTTGAAAGTTTGATGAAATAAATTCTCTATATGTTTCTCTCATGTTTTTTTGATGTTTTTCCGGTCAACAATCATTTCTCCGTTTTCGTTGGTTAGCTTGCCTACGGTTTTTTTTCTTATATATTCCTGTTATTTCTTTATTTTTTTTTGTGTACGTTAAACGCATCATATTTACCTTGTAGTTCTTCAATTGCTTATGTTATTATCGAAAATGTTATATACTCAATATTAGATAGAGCCTTATAAAATACAACTACATCAAGAAATGAAACAAATTAGTATCAAAAACTGATTTTTTTTAGGTTTCTGAGGTTCATTACAAATACGCAATGGCATTAGAAGATAATGGCAAATTCGCCGAAGCTGAAACCGAATTCATCTTAGCGGAAAAGCCGAAGGAGGCGGTGCTGATGTACGTCCATGCCCAAAACTGGATCGCGGCACTACGAGTGGCGGAAACGCACGAACCATTGACGGTTCCCGAAGTTCTGCAAGCACAAGCATCTCAGTGTTTCAAAGAAAAGCAATTTAACGAATTTGAGGTGCTTTTACTGAGAGCACAGATGCCGGAGACTATTGTAGAGAAGTATAAAGCTGCAGGTATTAACAACGTATTATTTTATGTATTTAGTTGCTTATTGATATATTAAATATGATAATTGATACAAAATTATTTTCTACACCCTACAATCACTAATCCTGCGCCAATGGTAATGCACCACTTATTATTTGTTTAAAGAAATGTGGATAGACGCTCTCAGAGTATGCAAAGACTATCTCCCTCATCTTTACCCGACTCTACAATCCGAATACAGCACTTCACATCATAACAAAACCACAGACGTCAACATCGAAACTCTTCTCTCCAGAGCAAACGAATGGGCGCTGGCTGGCCAGCACAAACAGGCCATAGAATGCCTTTTGCAAGTCAATGTAACGATTACGGAACCGTCTATCGTCAAGAGAGCGCTTCTGCGGGCAGCTGATATGGTCAACAAATTTTTATTTGGACAAGAAGCGTTGGATGTGATCAAGATTTTATCGCCCAGGTAAAAAATGTCAGTTATTTGGTTCAGTACCGGTACTATTGTACCGCATAAACGTTAGGAAAATTAAAAATAATATTGAATCCGTTGCTCATTAGTAAAGGTTTGCAATAGTGTAAAGGTTGATGTTTTGTGTGATATTGATTAAATGCACCAAACTATGAGCAATATTATACTTTCCCCATTTAAAAAGAGTGTTTTTAGTATTTCGTGTATCTCCAAAAACTAATAATTTTTAAACTCTGATTAGATTAATCGAAATCGGTGAATATTCAGTAGCAGCCCAGCTGTATATTAGCATGGAGTTAATGAAGGAGGCAATAGACACGTTTATATCGGCAGAAGATTGGAGCAAAGCTAGGAAAGTGGCAAAGGAGTTAGAACCTGCGTATGAAAGCTACGTTGAAAGCAAGTACAAAGATCGATTGTTAAAGAAAGGAGATGTGGAACAACTCGCCGATGTTGGTTAGTTAATATTACCACCATTAGTAGGGTAGATATTTTTACCGGTATATATCTTCTTTATTCCCTTGATGATTCTCTTTAAATAATAACTTAAATACGTTAAGTATGAAGAGTACTTATATACTATGTTAAAATAACGTTATCACAGGCCATTTTGGCTATCGTATATCGAAGCGTAAATAACCTTAGAAGTCGTCACCATTCATATGGCTTCGAGCGCATTCGTATTTACTAGCGAAAACTCCTCATAAGATTCTGGCTGGCTTCGCTTCGACGATCTCTAGATCGAGACAATTGAAATCAAATTTGCGTTGCTGTACCAATTTCGATTTGGAAGAAATTGAATTTGGCGCGTGGGTACCCCGAAAGTAAAGCCGGTGGCCTTCAGTGTTTCCGGCTTTCGTAGTACATACTGTCTTTGGATTGGTTGCCAAATTAGGCAACGCGCGCAGTTAATAATTGCCTCGGAATAATTGGGAAATTCTATAAGTTGGAGTGGCTTAATGACAATGTCCTTTTGGCTACTCTGAGTAGTTTTTTTGACGGATACTGTTAGAGCCACTAACATTATAGAATGAAACATATAAAAGGTTTACATCCTTGTAGAATAGCCAGTTAAAGGAGATAATTATGTCTATTATTGTCTCCACGGCAATGCGCAACAACCAGTAAGTGTCATTTCTTGAAAAATAAGTATTGTCATGTAGTACAGGCACGCTGCTTGTTTTTTCTAAAAATAGTAAAAATATATCACATTAAAATAGAACTAGTGCATTATGAATTGATACAGTCCACTATTCAGCAGTTTTCGATACATATTTTTGGTCCAATCGACCCGAATGTGATATATTTGTTGAGAATTATTGGCGACATTAATTCAATTGGGACCAGTCATTTTTATCAAGACGTCAAGCCTCGACGTTGAAGACAGCGGATGAAATGCTGTGAGTTTGGTTCACCCAGGAAAGAGTAAGATAGCTTTTACTTGACAAATACTTGACAATCTGACGATTCATAATATTTTATGTTATTATATATTTTATTTTAAATATTGCTTTACATAATGGCAGAAGAGTTGAGTAAGCTTAGAGTTAAAAGAGGCCAATTTAAAGCCAGTTTAACTAGGTTTCGAACTTTTCTTGAAACTATTGGCCCTGAGGTTGAGGATATTGACGCTAAGGTTATTCAAGTGGGTATCAGATTGGATAAAATTCAACCAATTTATGATGAGTTTGTACAATGTCAAAATGATATTGAGTTAATTATTTCTTCCTCTGAGATTGAAAAAGAGAGTAAGGAGTTGACAAATTTTGAGATCGAATATTTTAATGCTATTTCAAAGGCCACACTTATTATTTCTAAATTTAATGATACCAATAAAAATAATGGTATTGATAGAGGCAGTACTTCTGCTAAAAGCGCCTCTTCTCGAAGATCAGAGAATGTTCATGGGTTTACATTTTCAGTTAAGCTTCCTGAAATGAAGTTGCCAAAGTTTTCGGGCACTTATGACAAATGGTTAGAGTTTAGAGATGCATTTATTTCAATGATAGATAAAAATGAATCATTGGACAATCTACAGAAATTTTATTATTTGCGAGCACATCTTGAAAGCGAAGCTGCGCAAATGATTGAATCGATTAAGGTTACTGATCAAAATTATGAGATTGCGTTTTCGTTGCTAAAACAAAGATACGAAAATACAAAGATTATAATTTTTAATTATGTTAAATCATTATTTGATGCTCCTAGTATAGTAAAGGAATCCTATACTGATTTAAGGTATTTATTTGACACTTTTAATAAAAATCTACGTAGTTTAGAAGCGTTGGGTCAAGTCACAGATCAGTGGTCAGTTTTGTTAGTTTACTTACTTACAAGTAAATTTGATAGTCGCACAAGACGCGATTGGGAGGCGTATAAGCATCAAGGTCCTACCTTAAATGATGTTACAGTATTTTTAAAAGAAAAATGTGAACTTCTTGAAAAAATGGAAGTTGTTAAGACCGATAATAATAAATTCTTTAAGCAAAATATTAAAGGTAAAACCAATTTTAATTCGTATGTTTCGGTAAATAAATTTAATAATAAATTTACTTGCTTTTATTGTAAAAACCAACATTCAATTTTTAAATGTAATTCATTTTTGAAATTAGATCTTAATAAAAGAAATGACGAGGTTAAAAGACTACAATTGTGTCTAAATTGTCTTAATCCAAATCATTCAGTTCAAAAATGTTCAAAAGAACCTTGTAGAAAATGTTCTAGATATATTAATTCCATGTTACACGTGGATGAGCATTCGACTGCGGACGGTGTGCATCATAATAGGTCTGAACAAAATTATGAAAGGCGTGGCCCAGAAAAAATCGACAACATTGATCCAATTGTCAGCTACGTTTCTGCGAGTGCGACATCGCCAACTGTGCAAGAGCGAGAAGCAGGTATTGGTAATCGTATGGACCGTAAAGATCCAGATAAGAATAGCGCTATTGTTGCTGTTGCATCGCAATTATCTCTCTTTGGACAAGCAAATAGATATGCCTTATTGTCTACCGCCGAAGTGTTTATATTTAATAAAGAAAATCAAGGTTTTAAAGCCAGAATTTTATTAGATCCTGGGTCTCAATCGAATTTTATTACTGAGAGTTTTTGCAGAAAGGCTAATTTAAATATGCAAAGGATTAATATTTCAATATTAGGTATTGGAAATAGCGAATCTACTTCCACAAATTATAAGACTAATTTTAAAATAAATGGCCATAATGGAGACTTTTCTAAAAATATTACGTGTTTTGTTTTGCCTCAAATAACACAACCTATTCCTGTTTGTAGTTTTAATCTTGACTTTTTGAATATTCCCGCTGAAATAAAATTGGCAGACCCGGATTTTAATATTAAAAAAGATGTAGATATATTATGTGGGGTTGGATTATTTTATGAGATATTATTAATGGAACAAATAAGGTTAAATAAGCATTTATGTTTACAGGCTACCAAATTAGGTTGGGTTTTAGCGGGGGAAATAAATTATGGAATGATTGGAGATAATAAGATTTTAGCTTGTTTATCGGTAGAAGATAAAATTAATATAAATCTTTCGCGTTTTTGGGAGATAGAAGAAGTTGAGAGTGTTGTAAAGTCTAATGACGTGTGTGAAGAACACTTTAGAAATAACTTTAAAAGGGATTTAAATGGGCGTTTCATTGTTAAAATTCCGTTTAAAGAAAATAAAAATAAATTAGGCAAATCTAAGCAAAACGCGCTAAAGTGTTTTGAATATTTAGAACGGCGCATTTCGAAAAATCTCGAATTGAAAAGCGAATACGATGAATTTATGAATGAGTATGAAAGGCTAGGGCATATGTCGTTGTTGACAAGTAATGTTCAAGAATTATCGGACTCTAGTGATGCTTATTACATGAGTCATCACGCTGTTATCAAGGCGTCTAGCCTTACAACTCGAGTTCGTGTTGTTTTCAATGGTTCGGCTTCCACTGATACAGGGTTATCGTTGAACGATATTCAGTATTCGGGCCCAACCATTCAAAATGATTTGATGACAATTTTGTTAAATTTTAGGAGACATTGTTATGTTTTAAATGCCGACATCTCAAAAATGTATAGGCAGGTCATTATTGAGGAGACCGATAGATGTTATCAAAGAATATTTTGGCGAAGCAATCCATCGGATAATTTAAAATGTTATCAATTAAATGTTGTTACTTATGGGTTGGCGTCGTCGCCTTTTCTTGCAACTCGTTGTTTGTTGCAACTTGCTTTAGATAATGAAACGGATTATCCCCTAGCTAGTGAAGTAATAAAGAGTTGTTTTTATATGGACGACCTTCTGGCTGGGTCAGATAATAAGGCTGAATTATTGCAATTACAAAAAGATGTAAGCAAAATCCTTACCAGTGCAGGTTTCGAGTTAAGAAAATATCTTTCAAATGTACCCGAATTATTTAATGAATTTGACATCAATTCTTCATTAGATGTAAGCATTATAAATCTAAGTGAAAATGAAAGCAATAAAACGTTAGGAGTTTATTGGAATGCAAATAGTGACACAATAGAATATAAAGTACAGAATTTTTCTGAAAATTATTCTATAACTAAAAGATCGATCTTGTCAATGATAGGACAGGTTTTTGACATTTTAGGTTTATTAGGGCCAGTTGTCATACGAGCTAAAATAATATTGCAGGAACTATGGAAGAATAAACTTTCTTGGGATGAGGAAATTCAAGGTGATCTTCGCGAGAATTGGATTCTGTTTTGTAGAGATTTGGTGCATGTAAATGAAATAAAAATTGTAAAGATCCTATTTTTATTGAATTGCATACGTTCTGTGATTCATCTGAAACTTCCTATGGCACTTGTGTTTACATAAGATGTAAATTTGATAATAATGAATTTTCATGCAAATTAATAACAGCTAAGAGTAAAGTTGCTCCAGTTCGTCCTGTAACACTTCCTAGACTTGAACTATCAAGTGCTGTGTTGGGTACTAAGTTGGCGGAAAAGGTTAAGAATTCTTTGAAAATTAATTTTCATAAATATTATTATTGGAGTGATTCCACAATCACCTTGTGCTGGATTAAGGCTAACCCAGAACGGTGGAAAAAATTTGTGTGTAATAGGGTAGGTTACATTGAAGAAAAAACCAATCCAGATTATTGGTTTCACGTAAAGTCACAAGATAATCCAGCTGACTTAATATCTCGCGGTACAACAGCACACAGTCTAATTAATAATAGTTTTTGGTTTAAGGGACCTATATGGTTAAGCCTAGATGAGTCACTTTGGCCTGAATCTAAAGTAAATTTAAAACTTGATATACCGGAACAAAAGGTTCAGTCTAATATAGCGATTGCTGATAATAATTGGGACATATTTTCCAAGTTTTCCAGTATATTTACACTACAGAGAGTCGTTGCTTTATGCAGAAGATTTTTATATAACACTAGACATAAAAAATCAGATCGAATTTTTGGTGAGTTAAATTGTCAAGAATTAAATGAGGCTCTTAACGATATTATTAAGGTTGCTCAATTACAATGTTTTAAATCGGAGTTATATGATCTAAGAAATAAGGGCACGGTAAGCCATTTAAGTAGTATAAAATCCTTAAATCCATTTTTGGAAAACGATATAATAAGAGTAGGCGGCAGAATACAAAAAGCTGATATTTCATTTGCCAAAAAACATCCTATCATCTTACATAATAAACATAGATTAACAGAAATGTTAATGCTTAATGAACATTTAAAGCTGATGCACTGTGGACCTCAACAGCTGCTTTATTCGATGCGTGAGCAGTATTGGCCGATTTCCGGAAGAAATTTGGCTCGAAAAATTGTTCATAATTGTATTATTTGTTTTAAAACAAAACCTAAAACTTGTGAGTATATTATGGGAAATTTACCCCCTGAGAGAGTTACGCAATGTGCTCCATTTTCGAATACAGGTTGTGACTATGCAGGTTATTTTCTTATAAAGGATAGAAAAACCCGAGGTTATAAATTAATTAAGGCTTATGTTTGTGTCTTTGTATGTATGGTAACAAAAGCAATTCATTTAGAATTGGTAACTAGCTTGTCCAGTGATGCATTGTTAGCTACATTAAGGCGGTTTGTGGCTAGAAGGGGTAAACCAGTGAATATTTTCTCTGATAATGGGACCAATTTCATTGGGGCAAATTCAGAGTTAAAAAGGTTTTTAAAATTAAACTCGGATATAATTAAGCATAGCATGGTCGACGAAGGAGTTAATTGGCGTTTTATCCCTCCTCGGGCACCAAACTTTGGTGGAATTTGGGAAGCCGGGGTCAAAAGTTTCAAGTTTCATTTGAAACGCGTAGTCGGGAACGCATACCTTGACTATGAAGACTTTACGACTATACTACAACAAATCGAAGCTATCTTAAACTCCAGACCTTTAAGCCCGTTGTCCTCTAGTCCTGAGGATATGTCTCCACTAACGCCGGGTCATTTCCTAATTGGAAGGCCTTTGATTTCTCTTCCGGACGCTGACGTAACTGAAGTCAAGGAAAATCGTCTATCTAGATTTCAACGTCTGCAACAAATGACACAGCACTTCTGGAAACGGTGGTATAAGGAGTACTTGTCAGAATTACAACACCGCCAAAAATGGAACTGACATGGACCGAATAACTTGAAGGTTGGAGATCTGGTAGTCATTAAGGAGGATCATCTGCCACCTCTTCAGTGGAAACTTGCAAGAGTTGCTGAACTGTTTCCTGGGACTGATGGTGTTACAAGAGTTATAAATGTGCGGTTTAGTGATGGCAGCATATCTAAACGTTCAATAAGTAAAATTTGTCTGTTACCCAATGAAGCGACGCGACTGTGAAGGTTTAAATAAACTCAATTAAAGACAAATTAATGAACATAAATTATTTACTTCAAGATTTGATGAAAAGGACAGTCTTAGAACCATTAAGACACTAATTTTTTGCATTAAAGTTAAGTTTTAGTTTTTAAAAAAGAATGTGTTTAAAAAAAAGTATGTTTTTACTGATATGTAATAATAATTCTTAATTTTAGTGTTTTAAGTATTTAGTTCCTGTTTGAAATATGTATATTTCAAGGTGGCCGGCATGTTAGAGCCACTAACATTATAGAATGAAACATATAAAAGGTTTACATCCTTGTAGAATAGCCAGTTAAAGGAGATAATTATGTCTATTATTGTCTCCACGGCAATGCGCAACAACCAGTAAGTGTCATTTCTTGAAAAATAAGTATTGTCATGTAGTACAGGCACGCTGCTTGTTTTTTCTAAAAATAGTAAAAATATATCACATTAAAATAGAACTAGTGCATTATGAATTGATACAGTCCACTATTCAGCAGTTTTCGATACAGATACATACATAGAAATCCCACGTTTCCATCGTCTAATTTCCTTGGATGAATTATTGAGAGGAACATGTGATTTGTCGTGCCCTGCATTCATTGGTGGAGCGAGATTTTCGAAGTGGGGATGCTTTGCTGTTCGAGTTTTCGACCTCCTAGCGTTACTCTCTACTCCGACACCGGTTGGAATCAATTTTTGATTTTACCTTTAAAGGGATTTTCCAACCGGGTCATTTTTAACAGTTTCAGTATTTAGTTGTGCCTTATCTTTTCTTAAGTGTTGGTGTCTGAAACTGCCCTTTGTGGGATTTGAACGCTGCTTTGGCGAGGTGAGTTGAGTTTTTTGTGCATTTTTTTGTCTTTCTGTGAACGCCATCATTTCAACATTGTGACGCACGTGGGCGGATTTTTAATTCCCTTTTAATCTCTTACAGAGGTCCACTTGCCCAACTGTAAAACTATCTAGCGATAAGCAACTGGCTACCCCGACACAGGTAAATTATTGTTTTTTTTTTAAATTCTGATTTCTCTTTTTTCTTGATGGTTGATTTTGATTACCGAGTTATAATGCTCGTCAATTGGAACCTTGAATATGTGTTGTTTCAGAGGGTCCTTCCGTTCGGTCTGCTACTACCGTTGGGTCTATTCCTCCCGTTGGGTCTATTCCTACCGTCGGATCCATCGCTACCGTCGGTCGGGTTCATTGCTATCGACGAGCATCGTTAGCGACAGGGTGTTCCTTGGCTACGCCTGCCTAGCGGTACTACCTGTTTTCTATACAGATTTAGCGTTCATTGCGTGTAATTGACTTACGAGCTCTAATTATTATTTTGTTTGGCTTTGTTTTCGAACAAAGATTAACTTTTTAACTTTTCCTCCTTAATTAAGGTAACATTTAGTTTATTCTTATTTTCTTTTAAACGAACTTTGAATTTTGGGTCAATTTTGTCTAGCCTAAAACGCTTGATTTTATTTAATCAAATTCTAAAATTCAGATAGATCCGTTTGATCTAGAACCAATAATCAGGTTTTGGATTAAATTTTAAACTTTTAATTGACTGACGCAATAATATTGTAGGTCGAACTAGTTTGTATTACTATTCTCAATGTTTCACAATTTCTGGCTTACGTTAGATACCCGTAGATCAGATAACTACTATTGTTGATACGGCCTAGTAGAATTTGCGTTATTTTTAATTTCTTTTCCTTATTGCGGCCTTTGATATTTTCTTTACTCGAACAAATTGTTCATTATCTTTGTCCTACCGGTAACTTGACCGGGGAGTGGATTACACGTGCTTAGGTTGACATACGTTAAGGTCTGTAATTGATTGATTGCTACAGGTCTAACTAGTTATTTTTTATATTGTTTTGCGGCAATTACCAACGTATCTTAACGGATATCCAGATAGACATAGTTAGTTAGTTATACGGCTCTGTAACGGATCATGATTCGACGTCCGTGAATTAGTCTTTAATTAAGTGATTACTCGAGCTATTTGAACTTACCTATAACGAGAAGTTATTTGCAGCATCGCTGGCTTTCATCATATTTTACTGACGTTTTTTTAATTAATGCTTAAAGCGACCATCATTAATTACAATTGAATATTTCGGAGTTTGTCTAGATTAAGCGTGTGATTTATTTCACATAGTAAAGCCTACTATTTTTCGTTGAAATATAGTGATTATCATAAAAATTGATCTGCTGAAATTACTGGTCGTTTTTTCATCTTTAATCTTTCTTTTTCTTATAACCCGCTGTGATATTTCATCAATAGTAATAAAACCGATCCTTTGTTTGTTTATTTACCTGTTTTATTTAATTAACTCTTAATTAAGATTTCAAAGGAAAGGCCCGCTACAGTATGTATCTGTTTTTTTTATTATTTGCGCTCAATAATTGAAACGCTCTTGATTTACTTTTGATTAATATTCGAGTGTTTGTTTATAACTTACTTTAGTTATTTTTGATTAATATTTGAGTATTTGTTTCTCACCGACTTTAGTTTTTCGGTTAATTTGGGTACTTGCTTATTACCGACTTTGATTTGTGATTAATTTTTGGCTAATTATTTTTCCATTATTAATACTGATAAATTGGCGGCATATATATCTGATCTAATCTTCTAACTTATTTTTGTTGTTTTATTGATCGGTTTCCTTTTTAGAAATACATAACAAATTTTTGGTATTCATTTATTTTGTCGCGAAGCTTAAGTTAAATCGAGTTCCATATTTCAACTTTGGGGTATTTCTGGCTTGTGCTGTCTACAAGCCCGTGGCGCCTTAAATAAATCAACCCACCCCTACTCTCTGACATTTGAGCTAGGGCCTAATTTATACGCTCGGCGACAACTCGTTTTAGCCTGCGCATTGACATACGTAAATTCATTCAATATCTAATTTTAAATTCTCAAAATTAAAATTTTTCTTTCGATTTGAGATTATTCACTCCCAGTTCCTTCTGAGCTGAAGTGAAGGTTTTGCGCCCATTAGAAGGACAGAAAGAGCGTAATAACGTGTCGCATTAGGCAACTTTTCGTCAGCCTCTGTGTTCGTGTAGTTATACTCGCATCTTTGCGTCATGGCTGTACCGCCCTGACGAGATTCATACAGGTTGGAACGCTTCGTCGATTTTTCCGGCAGATATGGAAATTGCTCATAGTTCACATGCTTTGGCTTTTCATTATTTGAAGCCTATAGTGGCTAAATGAACTCGGACCAAGTAATAAAAGTCCGCTAAAACCGCGATGTTCTCAATCACGCGTCATTCACCTGAAATTACGTCGTTATGCTTTGTTTTGGATTCCAAGGCATGATAGTACCATATTGAACACGATTAGGTGTTTGCGGCCCTACGACGTTCCTCCATCTCGCAGATTTCATAGTTTTAGTATAATCCGTTGAAAAAATTTCTTGACAAAACCAATATTCAACACTACTTTATAATTTGTGATTTCAACTGTTTGGCATTTTTTGAAGACCTTTGCGATCTGCGCCTCCTATTCTTTCCCAAATTCCACGAACCGGCACTCAGTTGGAGGGTAATTACCCAATAATCGGCACATCAAAGTACTTCATTCGTAAATAGTTGCGGATGCCCGTCAACATTTATTTATATGTTTATAAAATTGAATAAACCCTCAATTAAATGCTCTTTGTTTTGTTGTTGGCTGCTTGGCTTTAGATTTTTATTAAGATCTGTTTTAGATATTATCGGAGCCTTAGACCTCCTTGCTGAACAGGGCCAGTGGGTTAGATGTATTGAAAAGGCAAGAGCTCACAACGCAGTACCAATTCTACACAAGTACGTCGCTCTATATGCTGCAAAACTGCTAAAGGACGGATTCGTTATTGAGGCCTTAACTTTATATTCAACACATGGTGCTCCGGCTATGCCTCAAAATTTTAATATCTATAACCATATTGCTACGGAGATGTTTGGTTTACCTGACCTCTCAGGACCAGATTCGTATGGAACATGGGAGCAACTGAGAAAAATGTTGCTGGAAATTGTAAGTAGATCATTTCTATTTCTAAAAAGTATTATATCTTATTCAGTCTTGATTTAAATCAGATTTGAGGCTCTCTAACTGATATGTATGTGTTTATACTAGTTTATCCAGCATTGTACAAAGAGGTAGAATAGACTTTCTTCCAACAATAAAACCGCGTAAATATTGGTTAAAATTATTGCACAGTTTGGGGGGAATTATTTTGATAATAATGCAAGAATTCTATTAATCTAGTTCAGGATTGAATTCTAGATATTGTCACATTTCAAAGAATAATGTATCTAATATAAGGAAGGAATCAAAGCAATGTATCGAGCAGCTGATTGAGTCAATATGAAATGTTCGACTACTTCTTTAGAAATATTCATACTGCAACATAAGTTGAAGCAGGAGACACTTCCTTGCTCTTCCTATAATTATGTGTTATTCCAATATCCAGTTTGGATAGAGCGTGCGGGTTGGGTGTTTTCGAGTATGGTTTACAGTTAACTAATAAAGGCATAAGCTTCTCCTGATGATGCTAACATGGATAGCGAAACGCGCGTCAGTGCAAAATTTCTGTTCAGTTGTTGTGTTTAGTTTAAGTTTAAAAATATTATGTTAATTTACGTAATGAGACACTGAAAAAATTAACATACTTATGTATAGACACATATATAGGACATGGGGTTAATTTATATATGTAGCTACTAGCGAGTACGTGCAGATCGGTATTAATAATTTGTCTTATTTCAGAGTGACGGTCTAGAAATAGCTTCGAAGGTAAAAATGGAAATGAAATTACACTTTCGACAGCTTTTGTTAATCAGTCATTATTATGCCTTGCGGTGTGCTTGTCGACAGGCCACATCTCTTAAATCAATCGGTGTGAAAATTAGTACAGCTCTGCTAAGATACACTGACATTATTCCAGCAGATAAAGCCTATTATGAGGCGGGTAGGTATTAGCATTGTCCAAGGATATTATAATATATATAATTTTGGTTTTAGTAAGGAAAATATGTATAAAACTCAACAAGCCTGTCAAAAATTAGGACGGCTTTACAAGTTCATTTATAACCTATAAATTTAAGCACATCTGCTCATGGCTATCAGTTATTCTCCAATCTCTGTTCATAATGTAGTATCCTTTCCCGCCTTTCGGCTAACTTTCAAAATAACACCGCCATGCCAGCAGTAATTAACATCCTATTTACTTACTTCTATAAGTCGGCGTGGATTTTGGTAGCTTTTATTATTGGTCTGCGTCTAGGACGGTCCAAAATATCCAATAATCCTGCACCCTGAGTGTCAGTCAGCTAACCAAGAAACTATTTTTTCTTGTCACAGGAAGAGATTTGAAAGAAGAGGGACGTATTTCCGAGGCATTTGTATTTCTGAATCATTATCTAGACTTATGTGAAGCTATCGAAGAAGGTGAAGGTCAACTTGTAGACCATTCTGATTTGGTGCAAACAGATTTTCCTTCGAATATCCCGATACCATCGAGGATTTACCTTGCTGATAATCCCAAAGAGCATGATAATATTAGAGAATGGGTACTGGCAATTAGTATGGATCAAAAAGTTGAACAGGTAAGAATGCTTACATGAAGTTTCTATTGTTCTTCCACTGAATTTTAAAGTTATATGTCAATTAGTATTTTCATATTCTGCGGTATATAAATTTTAGGTTTTGCCTATAGACGAGAGGCAGCTCTACGAGAGTTCTTTGCAGCCAGGTGAGCTGCCATGTTTAGTAACAGGATACCCGATTAAGAAGCAGGCAGTGTCATTCTCAAAATCTGATTTTCAAGCTGGCAAAGAAGCTTGGGCTAAATTAAATATGGGTTCTAAGATATCTCCTGATTCAAATATACCAAGTGTTATTAGTTTCATACACAAATGGTGCGGACCTGTTAGTAACTAAATATATTAGATTTATGATTTATTTAATTGTAACCAATCTCTAGTTCTTTGTACTTGCAGTTAAATAATAAAATTATTTAAAGAAAGAGCAGAATCCGTTAGTGTAATTCTGTTTCTTACGGTTTGTTTTATTGAAAAAAAGTTACTATTCATCAGACTGTAAGTCGCATGATTGTTCCATAGTGAACAACCGGCGTAATACGTGAACTGTTTTAAGAACTAATAACAGATATGTCTGAATTATGTATTAGTGAAAATATGGTTTCTTCGACAGACCAGGTCCGTCTAATTAGAGTTCACTGATTTGACAACGAATTGCGACCTGCAATTTTATTCGGATCTGTGTTTTCTTGTTTTTTTTTCATTCGTTTTGACTTTCCTTCTTGTCTTCCTTTCCAGCTGCCTTGTAGTTTTCTTGTCGATGAACATAAAATTACATAAACTGGAGGAAGTGGGGTAGTGGACTTCTTTCTCTTTTTCTTCTAGCTCCTTCTCTTTCCTACCCAATGAAGGTATTCTTCCCAACCCTACCACTTCACTTATTCCTTTGACTGACTGCGATTTTATTCCGATCTTGTTTTCTTGTGGCTTTGGGATTTTATTCTTTCGTTTCGATTATCTTCCTCATCTTTCTTTCCAGCTGCCTTGTTGATGACTTCCCTCATCATCTTAGATGAACATGAATTTACATGAACTGGAGGAAGTGAAATAAATTATTTCAATCTTCTTCCTCTTTTTCTTCTCACTCCTTCATCTTATATGAACATGAAATTACATGAACTGGAGGAAGTGGAGTAATAGATTTCATACTTCCTCCTATTTTTCTGGTCGCACTTTCTCTTCTCCACATCCCAACTTTACCACTTCACTTATTTCTTTGGAACTAACTGACTGCAATTTTACTCGGATCTTGTTTTCTTGTGGCTTTGGGTGTTTATTCATTCGTTTCGGCTTTCTTCTCTGTCTTCCTCTCCAGCTGCCTTGTAGTTTTTTTTTGTGGCTGAGTCCCATAATCATCTTACATGAACATAAATTTACATGGACTGGAAACTGGAAGAAGTGGAGTAATCGATTTAGTACTTTCTCTTCTTTTTCTTCTTGCTTTTTCTGTTTTCCACCCAATGAAGGACTACTTCCCAATTCTACCACTTCACTTATTCCTTTGGAGCCAACTGACTGCGATTTTATTCTGGTCTTGTTTTTTTGTGGCTTTGGGTGGGTTTTTATTCTCCCGTTTAGACTTTCTTTCCAGCTGCCTTGTAGTTTTCTTGTCGATGACTCCCATCATCATCTTACATGAACATAAAATTACATGAACTGGAGGAAGTGGAGTAATGGATTTCATACTTCTTCCCCTTTTTCTCTTTCCCACCCAATGAAGGACTTCTTCCCAACTCTACCACTTCACTTATTCCTTTAGAGTTAACTGACTGCGATTTTATTCCGAGCTTGTTTTCTTGTACCTTTGGGTTTTTAATCTCTCGTTTCGACTATCTCTCTTATCATTCTTTCCTGTTGCCTTGTAGTTTCCTTGTCGATGAGTTCCATCATCATCTTTCTTGTACTTTACTGATTTTGTAGAAATAGTGTTTCATTCATTAACTATCGAACCATTCTTTCTTTGGAACAGCAACATGAGTTAAAACTTTTTTATTTGTAGCAGGCAATGTCAAAGAGAGTTTCCTCTCACTTGTTATTTAGATTGCCCAGTTTCTTTTCCTACCCTCAGCTTTTTTTCTACTGATATATGATTTCAAAACCTTGCTCACTTTCTTATAAAAAATTAAGGGGGATAGAAGATTTCGTCCGAGTTTCCTTGTCTTTGCAAAGACTGTTGCAAAAAAGTCACAGTCACAAATAAATACCCACTAAAACATCTTTCTCTCAAAGCATCCTGAACGCAGAAACCTTTAATACTTATTTCTCTGATGTTGCCGAAACGATTACCAAAGATTTTCCACCTACTGTTAGAGATCGTTACTTTTATGTTGAAAACTTGCATATGGAAAGTATTATTTTTGAATTTGTCAGGGTTTCCTTTATCAATATCCACGGCATGATCTCTAAAACTAAGAATTATTAGTCCGAGCAGAGATGTATACGACATAACAGCAAAAATTGCTAAAACCATAAAGGAAATTATAGTTTAGCCATTGTGTAAAATAATAAATCTACGTGTAAAGGAGCAGAATGTGCGAAGCTCTCGAGATTTGTATCAATATTTAAAAAGGGGGCTTGAGAGTGTAGGTCATTAAATACAGACCAATATCTATTGTACCAGTATTGGCTTTCGTCCAAACTCGTCCACCACATGGGCTCTCAGTCCCCTTACTGAAGATGAATAGGATGTTTTGAAGACAAAAAATACGGCGAGGCTCGTTTCTTCGATCTTGGTAGGACTTTTAATTGTATACATTTCACAATGTGTCTGTTTCTAAGCTACCGATAGATGTATTCCCATTCGGGTGTAACTCAGCTTTTAAAATCATATATTTCCAATCACCGCCAGTACTGCTCCTTCCTTGGAGGCATGTCCTCCCAAAGCACTATACTATATAGGGTACCACAGGGGTCTAAGATCTATTTTGTACATGTACATTGTTCACCTGTCTCCCTGGCAGCCGGCAGGTTATACGGGGTGCGAGAGCGGTTCTTGGTGAATAAGTAAATATGAATGAGGCCAAAACAAAATAGCTGATGGCCGCTTGGTCAAATGACACTTCTGTAAAATATTTGCGAGTTCGTATCGATGAAGTTGACGTGTGAGGAGTTCCTTATAGGAACTTGAAAAATAGCGTATCTGTCGCTGTTTTATTGAACGTATACTACGGGTATTTTCAACCACACATTTCTTATGCAATGTTGTGCTGGGGCTATCCTCCACATGCCTCCAAGGTTTTTGTGAAGCAAAAATGTGTGAGGGATGGAGAATGTTGCAGGAAAGCATTTATATCATTCGTAATCTGATGTATGTATATTTTGTGTTGTCTTCTGCGCCTTAAACTCAATGTCGACCGACGACTACCATTATTTTAAAGTTGTCAACAGAAACATAGGGGAAAGAATAACAAAATTATGTTGGATTTATATCTTCAATCTGGATGTTAACACCAAGCCAGATGATATCAAAGCTGTGCTTGACCCAAAGTTTGCCAGTGTATATCACTGTCTAAAACTACCCTCAAAGTTTGAAAATCCGAACAGCGCTGCATTTAAGCTGGGCGTTCCGGAGGAACTGATGATAAACTTCCTCAACAAAGAACGTGTCTACTGCATGAACACCTTTTACAAGAAAAAACCAGAAAGAAAGTGGACCTGGAAAAGCCCCGACGGCAGGATCAAAAACGAAATAGATTACATCCTCACATCGAACAACCGAATGTGCTTAGATGTATCGGTCATAAATCACTTCAATACCGGCAGTGACCATAAGCTGATCAGGGCCAAAATACATATCAATACCCCACTGGAGAGAAAACGTCTCATAGAAAGGAAGAGCCGTCCCGTCATAAGTGAGCTAAGAGAAAAAGAAGATTAATACAACCGATATATCGACAAGAAGCTACAACCAACAGAAGCATTGCGAGAAATGGAATTAGACGAGCTCTCAACCAAAATTACTAACAGCGTTCGAACAGCAGTAAAGGAAATAAGTGCACTTCAAAAACAGGAGAATCCAAAATTCAGCCCTGAAACAAAAAACCTTATATATGAACGAAGAAACGCTGACAAAAACTCACCCACATACAACGATCTCAACAAAAAAGTGAAAACGGCTATCAGAAGGGATCAGAGAACACGAAACACAAGATTGATCGAGGGTACCATCAGAACAAACACGAACATGAGAGTACTTCGTTCTATGCGATCTAGGGACTAGCTGATCATTCACCAAATGAAAAATGACCAGGGAGAAATTGTCAGTGAAAGAAATAGGATCGCTGAAACTGTTAAGAACTCTTATCGAAAGCTCTACAAACAATCAGTGGTAGCCCCGCAAGACGAAACACGAAAATCAATCTTGAACGTGGGATCAGAAGAATTAAAGCCCATAGATAATAACGAGATAAAGGCAGCTTTAAAACAGCTCAAAAATTGTAAGGTCCCAGGAGAAGACCAGATCACGAACGAGATGATAAAAATTGGAGGGGAGACACTTAAAAAAGCCCTCTTAATTCTACTGAATAAATGCCTCGATGAAGAAAGGATTCCAGATTCCTGGAAAAATGCAGGTCATTCTCCTCTTCAAAAAAGGTGACAATACGAACATGGAAAATTACAGACCCATCAGCCTTCTGTCTATCTTCTACAAGCTGTTAACAAAAATCACAACAAATCACCTGAGCCAGAAGTTCGACTTTTATCAGCCAGTTGAACAGGCAGGATTCAGAAAGGGTTTCAGCACAACCGACCATATTCAAACAGTACGCACACTGATAGAGAAATGTACGGAGTACAACATTCCGCTTCACATGACCTTTGTAGACTACCAGAAAGCATTCGACTCGATCGAGACCTGGGCAGTGATGAGAGCGATGAACAATGCCCGTATTGACTCCAGATATACAAACCTGATCCGCTACATTTACGAGAACGCGTCCCTGCATGTAAAAATTGATGAAGACTGGATAACTGAAAAGGTTTTCGTGAGGTGGGGGGTCAGGCAGGGGGACACAATTTCACCGAAATTGTTCACCTTGGTTTTGGAGGACGTGTTCAAGTGTCTATATCCTGGAAGCAGAAAGGCGTCAACATAGACGGAAACCGTCTCAACCACCTCCGTTTTGCAGATGATATTGTCTTGTTCAGCAACGAGCCAAACGAATTATCAACAATGATCCAAGAACTCAAGGACGCCTCCTAAGCGGTTGGTCTCAAAATGAACCTTCCAAAGACCAAAATCATGAGTCCAGATGACATTATAGTCACCATTGAGAACCACACTCTGGAGGTAGTCAATCAGTATAACTATCTGGGACATAACATCCAACTTGGGAGAGAAAATCAAACAGCAGAGATCACCCGACGAATCGGCCTCGCCTGGATGGCATTCGGGAACCTCAGCTACATCCTTCGTCAACCGACCATTCCTACAAATCTATACCTCTGTATGCAGGGTGTTACAAAAAGCTAAGTCAATCCGTTAGGCATTTTAAAGGTTTTTTTTAATATACAGTCTGTCAAAAATCGCTTTTTATGGTTTGCAGAAATATAGTATAATATGCATATAGCATACTGAAAGGAATCACTTTTTTTTCGTTTTATATTACTCATTTTTACAAAAAAATATATTTACAATAAAACGCGCAAATACACCACACTCCAAAGTTTTTAAATTACTAAAAGGTCAGACGCCACTCCAAACCTTCTTAATTTTGGACACTTCGACTCCCTTAACGAGCTATCTAGAACGTGAAACTCCAAATTGTCACTGCGTGAGCCAGATTTTTTGTCTGCGTTAGTAGGCAAAGACACTTCTGGCGTGTGCCGTTCAAGAGTGGCAGTTTGCAACGCTAGATGCTTGATGCGCGCTCCCAGCGTCTTCGTGTGTAACCCGCTAATGTTCCAGATGCCAATAATGGGATCGACCAGTTGTGGCTTATTCTGAGGTGCAACAGACTTGTATTTTGTTATTGTGGTTGTGTATCGTCCACCCTCAGTTCCTTACACTGAATTAATGATTTTATATGATGTGATCCCTGATCTTATCTGTCACTGTGATATTTTTGTTTGCACCGAGGATTTTAATATTAATTTTCTGAGTCAAAGTAACGCTGAGTATAAATTTTTCTACGATATTGTTAACACTTTTGATTTGTTTCAAATTATCGATAGCCCAACTAGAGTTACACCAAATAATGAATTCCTTATAGACCTAATTTTAGTGAATAGAAGAGAATTGATTTTGGATAGTGGCGTTTTACCCTGTGATCCCATACAGACCGATCATGAGGCAGTTTATTGTAAACTTAAATGTGAATCACTAAAGTTTCAGGAAACTGTTGTAGTTGGTAGAAGCTTGAAAATGACATATTCTGTGCAGTTTCAGGCTGATTTGCAGGGCATAGACTGGCATAATCTTTTTAGCTGTAATACTATTGATACTAAAGTACAGATTTTTAATGACACAATTTTGTCTCTTTTTGCAAAAAAAAAACCAAACTGGAAAAGCCAAAGCCTCCCTGGTTAACTTATAATCTAAAAAAGATGATTGAACTTAAACATAAAGCTTTTCATAAATTTAAGACAACAAAGTCCCCAGAAGGCAGAAACTATTATATTCAGCTAAAAACAAGCAAAAAACTGTGTAGTGTCTGCAGTAAAGGCAGAAAAAAGCTTATTTCACTATGGAAACTGATAGTTGTACTGGACCAAATAAGAATATTTGGGTCAAAATGTCTAGCAGGAAAGTAATTAATAAACGTAAAAAAATAATTCCTAATAATTTAAAAGACCCTAATCTAATAAACAACTATTTTTTGGATAGTATAGCAAAAATACATATTGAACCAGGGATAATCGATGGTTTTCTCAGTACAACTATCGACTGGGAGCCATTTAGGCATAGGTTAATAACAGAAGAGGAACTATTGGCTTGCATTCTTAGTTTTAAAATGGTGCAATAGGAATTGATGGTATATCTATTAAAATGATAAAATCGTGTTTACCACACTGTTTAAAGCCATTAATTCATATTGTAAATAGTTCTTTAGAGACAAACTCTGAACCTGACTTGTGGAGAATGGCTCTTGTGACACCCTTGCCTAAGGTGAACAACCCTACGAGTTTTAATGAACTTAGACCTATAAGTATTCTTCCTGAACAGCGCTGCCTAGAATTTATAAAGAGTAAAAATATAATACCTAAGTTTCAATCAGGATTCAGGCCAAACCATAGTTGTGCCACGGCCCTATTGAAATTACTAGCGATATTACTAAATCATTTGATGGTGGTCACTCTTCTCCTGCTGTTTTAATAGACATGACTAAGGCCTTTGATATTTTGAACATTGAATTGCTGGCCAAGTTAAGATATTTAAACATTGATGCAGGTGGGTGGTTTTCCGAGTATCTTCACAATAGGAAGCAGGCCGTCAGGTTGACAGACAACGGTGAGGTGTTGAGATGTCGAGAGTGAGGTCCCACAGAGATCTATCCTTGGGCCACTTCTTTTTACTATCTTCGCGGCCGACCTTACAAAACATCTTAAAAATACTCAATATCACATGTACGCTGATGATCTACAAATATTCCTTCCCTCACCGACCTCTTGTCTCCCTGATACGGTTGACGTGGTTAACGAGGATCTTGCAAGGATCTCGCGCTGGGCTTCAAGTAACCCGCATTTTGTGAATCCAGTTAAATCACAGGCCATATTGTATTCTCGCTCTGACATTGATCTCTCTCACTTGCACATTATGATGGATGGGGTAATAGTGCAGTGGTCCAATGAGGTAAAAAAATATTGGCTTATACATATATGGATACAAAACTGTCAATTAATACCCATGTTAATAATGTTTGTCAAAAGTCTTATTATAAACTTAAATGAATATCGAAACATTCTTCCATGTAAGACAAAGAAAATATTAACTGAAAGCTTGGTGCTTTCAATACCAAACTAGCTTGATGTTGTTTATGGGCCATCCCTCACGGGTTATGATAAATATAGAGTACAAAAATTGCAGAACTCCTGTGTCAGGTTTGTGAGGGGTTTGTCCAGGAGGGATCATGTCAGTCGACATGTTGCTGAGACGTTGCCCAGAGACGGTATGTTCATCTTGGTTGTCTTATTTACTAGAGTTTAAGATTAAATGAGCCTCTTTACCTGTCTGAGCTAATGAAAATAAGAGACGTCCACCGGGTGAATGTACGTTTCTGGGATATCTCGACACCCCTCATCGAACGGAATTTTTTAAATCATGCTTTTTGTACTTGTCAGCATTTGTATATAATTCGCTGCAACGTGATTTTAAATTGTTAAGTGTGCCTGCGTTTAGGTGGAGAGTCAAGACGTTTGTATGTGATAATATGTTGGCCCTCTAGTTTGTCCAAAATTTTATAATATCAGTTATATCCTGATTAGCTATTTTTTTTCTTTGGTGGTTATTAAAATACGCGTTGCGGTACTTCTCACCTTTTTAAACACATGGTATTTGTTTTGCAATACAAATTATACACCAGAAATAAGGGTTGGCCAGACAGGAATGAGTTTACAATGCGACTCATATTATAAGTAACGTTATTAAGCAGCTTTTTTGACAGTTAAAAATAAAACTCTCTTTAATTACTCTGCAACAGTTTTATTATGAAAACCAACAAAACATTCATAACCTAGACCTTCTGCTACATACGTAATTAAATTATGTTATCGCATCAACTCCATACCTTAACCATAAAATTCATAAATTTACAACAAGAAGTTTTATGCAACCAAAAACAGCAAACTTTAGTTACCAATTGTGGGAAATTCGTGATATCATTATTATATTAGAAGATTTACACCCATCCTAGCGTCTAGTGAGTTCCAAAGTCACGGATAGTCCTAACCAATCAAAAGCAAGACGCTAGCGTTCTGCGTTCAAGGCAATTGAAGGCGCACTGTTAATTTCGCGCACGGCCGTCCGCTCGCTACGGGGGTTCAATCAACAACAACTAACCAAAACTAACCCAAAATTAAGGAAAAAAAGTAAATTAATAAAAAACAAAAGTAACCTTAAAACAAAACATCTATCGCGACCGACGGGAAACGAAACCGCAGCACAGGAATGACAGGCAAACACTCTGCATACTACACCACCGAGGCGTTGAAGGAGTTTCGCTAGAACGTAAAGACATGGATAATTCCGATATTTCGGCCAATGTTCAAAACATTGAGCAGGATCATCTGTCACTTTTGAACTGACTAGACGCTATACATGCTACGTGATCTCTCGTGACATATCTAAGCACTGTTAGCCAATGTACTCATTCACTGGTGAGAGCGTTTGTCAATATCCATTGTCCTTTAATTCAAAATCAGCATAAAATATAGAAATGATTATAGAGGTCTAAGCTAACCTAGCTGTTTATATTTGTAATTTTATTTATAAGTAACTGCCGGAAGAAAATCACATCATCACCAGCACAAAGCTTATTCACATGGATACGTTGACTAATTAGAACCCCCGTTATTTATCAATATTTCGCTCATCAAAAAAGATATAGCCTACATGCCTGCTTAGTGCACAGGATGTCAAAATTTGGACCAAGCGCAGTTCTAGGGAGGTATCGCTACTGAATATGAAAAATATGGAATAGGCTGCAAATTGCAATTATATACAGTGTGTCAGGTTTCAGGGAGCCGCTTTCAATCTCAAAAACTACTTATGCAATATTCTTATAATTTGGCTGGTTGGTTACTGCCCCCAATATGAACTGATGGTGTAGTAACTTGAGATTCATCATAGGCGTGCTTAGAGGCAAACCTATCAGTAGATTTATCGAACGTTGTTGCTTTTGGAGACCTCTATCTCAAAGATCTCTCAACTCATTTTAATGAAACCTTCAACAAACGAAGTTTTAAGGGCGTTTAAAAAATATCTTACAGATTGTTGCTAAAAAAATTGCCACATAATGAAAAATCTACCCCTAGTTTTGCCTCTGGCGAACCTCAAATTTTACTGGTTACACTATTTTACCTCATTGCTTCGTACCCTCAAAACTGTTACTCTAATTTTAATGTAAAATAATATGTTATAAATGTTCGTAATTAAATATCTTTGGCTCCTAATTCGTTGTCGAATAATGAAAAACAATAAAAATCAGTAAAAAATGTAAAGGTTTTGAGGAATTAAATCTAGAGTAGAATGCTGTGTAGTTTTTTTTTATTTAAACATTCAAACAACTAAGTCAATCAAGTCAAATTAATGTATCAAAGTTATTGACGAATTCAAAGTGAACGGTTACATATTGACAGCAGTGAAGAAAAGACACATTCAAAAATACACTCGTCTAATTTAGGATAAAGTAATACCGACCACTCGTATTTTTTAAGGTTAATTTTATTTTAGAAGCTTTCGGGATTGAATAATAGGCAGTCGTTCAATTGAACTATTGATTTAATCACCATCACACACCTATATTGTACTTTTTATCGAAATAGTAAAATATGTGTAATGACCTAATTAACAGAAACATATTAGATTCTCATTAGTTGCAATAGATGTGTTATTAACAGGAGTCAATCAAATACATACGTTTGTATATAATACAAATAAGGTGACGTATTTAAACTACACCATGTATATGTTTAGACTTACTTGATCCATTTACATTACTGACAATAATTATTACATGCTTACTAATAGTTTGAAATATTTAACACTAAGTTTATATTGTTTCAAGTCCGTATAAACCTATATATATATCACCAAAAATACGTGTTTTTTTCACACAAAACTCAGATGCTTTTTCGAATATGGATTCAAATATTGAATATTTTGAAAAAATAATAGAAACTTAAAAACAGGAACAGACTGATATGCATTTTTTGTTGGGCTTGGGGCTTCTACTCGCCTGTCGTCATTATTTAGGAACACTTTCTAATTCGTCATATTTCATAATTAAAAATAATAATTCACTATCAATCATTATACGGTTAATAAAAATTACAGTGATAGGCCCTCATATCTTATCGCATATTACTAACTCTGTTAACCAAACGAATATCACAGCGGTGCGTCCTTTTGCTGAGAAAGGAATAGAAATTGTACAATTTTGAGAATATAAAGCAAAAAATATCGCCCAAAATTCGAATTTCCAGGTTTTTTTTTGTATAAAATTCCTTAACCTTCCAGATTTTGCCAGAAAAGTCGAAATTCTCTATTATTATGTGTTCTATTGTTGAGACGGCGTAGTAGTAAATAATAAAATTTTCCACACTCTGATTTTACATTTAGGTTGGACATATTTTAGAAATATTTTTTAAAATATACAAGGTGTCTCAGAAATCAAGGCAAGTGTCAATTTATGTGGGGTTAGTTTAAGAATTCCGCTATTTTCTTAAATATTGGCATTCCTGGTAGAATGGTACGTTTGTCATCATACCAAATAAAACTATTTTCGGAATATTGCCTATTGAGGCATATTTTTGGGAGCACCCTGTATATTTTAAAATATGGAAACATAAAATAAAATCGGCATATATTGCCAAGATTTTCCGTGCTGCAAGCAAACCAATCAAATTGGTACTGGTACTGGCAAAACTAGGCATCTGCGAGGAAATCTATAGATTATATTCTAGAAGACAGACAACAGTTTCATATATAGATGTTTTGTTAGGTTATTACAGATCTATAGTGTATTTGACCATTTAACTGATTTTACAAATATAAAAGAACTTAAAATCATCCATTCCTACTTTATTTCGAATTCCTAAACTAACGCAAAGACTAAAAAGTCATTTTTGGACATTTGGTATTGACCCATGTTGCTGATGAGTATACCATACATAAATAGATATAAGAGCGTCGCATTTACGTGGTACAAATGTAGTCAAGGACGGGAAGAAGAACGATTGAAGGTGACAAGCAGTGTCGGATTGACACACTTAAGGCTTACCGCTCTAACAAGGGAGGGCCCCACAAGGGCGGTCCTGAATCGTTGTTCTGATTCAAGGGGGGATTTAAAAATCTGCTCAAGGAGGTCGTTTTATCAAAATTATACTTTCTTAAATGGTCAATACCGAAGAATTTGTAAGTTAATATAAGACCACCTATGAAAATGAGAAGAAAAGCAGTTAACTTGGCTAGAAAGTGCCTTATATCACACGCATGTTGAAAATGCTTAAACACTAGTATTGTAAAGTTGATTTTAACAGGCGTGTGATATCAATTATTATTTTCTTAAGAATCTAAAGAGTGAATTTTTTCTCATTTTCATTGGTGGGCATAGGAAAAATTGTGAAAATTATCCTCGTGGAAAAGTACTCTTGGAACCTCAAAGGATTTCCGTAATCGGCTAACGCCTGATGCTAAAAATCTCCTTGTATGAAAAGTAGTACTTTCCAGCACTTGTTTTGTAATATAGTATATTACAGCCGGAAGCGGCACGGACAAAGGACTCCGGATAGCAATTCATGTAAGTTTGGCCAGGCTTATAGATAAAGTCCAACCTAATCATTTTTTGGTAAAAGCTTTTGAAATGCACGAAAAAATATGGAAAATTCAAAACACTTACTTTTTGGTAGTGACGTTTTTGTTGCCCATTTATTTAGAATAATTTTAATTGTTTGAACGTGCATAGATTAGTGTGTCAATTAATATTTTACCTATTTAATTTCCGAAATGAGAGTCCTCAGATATTAATTAAATTTTCAAAATAAGGCCCACATGGGAATAACATTATTCATCATGCCATAGTACTTAGTATAATAATATTTCTCCAATTTCGGGTTAAATTCAGCAATTTGTATCAACAAGTTCAATATTACAAATTAGGGGTTTTCTGACTTGTGCCGTCTACAAGTTGGTGGTGCCATTCAAATAAATAACCTCCCCCCCACCCCCACTCATCAGCATTTGAGCCATGACCTAATTTGCACACATCGAAGACAGCTCGTTCTGACCTACCCATCATTAATTGCAAATTTTCTTAAGTTAATTTTAAACTTGTCATTTAACTTTATTCACCCTCAGTTTCTTTTAATCTAAAGTGAAACTAAATAAATAAAATTAGAAGATAATTAGCAGAGCAAAAATACACGGTGTCCCATATAAGAATGCACAGTACAGGGATCTCGCAAACTAGAAGAGGTACAAAGATGATTAAATTAGAGAAAAGATGTGCCTTGTTGAACCCTACAATGTCATGCTTCGAAATCTAAAAAAATCCGATTACTTCCGAAGATATTTGAGAAAACCCGAATTTTCTCGATTTCGTCTTTATTTTTTTCTGACTTTATTTGAAAAGATATGACAATGCAAATTTCACATTCCCATTGCCACTTTTCTTGCTCTTCAAGTTGATGTTATTAGATTTTCAATCTGACGTTTCGTTTCCTAGCACCCATCATCAACTTTATTTTTTTTAAATAGTCGAAAAAAATTCTTTTATTCCTAAAAAACTGTAATTTTAATCCTAAATCCAACAACATATCGCTCTTTACATTTATCCGACGTTTCGGATAAAAAAAAACCATCATCAATACTATTTGATGATGATTACGAAGGAACGAAACGCGGAACAAAAATCTAATTACGTCATCATGTAGAGGAAGCAAAATGGCATAGGAATGTGAATTTTATTTTGATCAATTCTATTTATTAAAGCCTGAAAAAAAATCAATTGCAATCTACGAATTCTTGAAATTTAAAACATAATTAATTTTTTTTTCAGATTTTAATAAAGAGGATAGATCACAATAAAATTCACGTTCCTATCCCAATTTTTGTCCTCTACCTAATGACGTAATTAGATTTATGATCCCACGTTTCGTTCCTTCGTAATCATCATCAAATAACATTGATGATGAGTTTTTTCAGCCGAAACGTCGGATAAATGTAAGAAGCGATATGTCGTTGGATTTAGGATCGAAACTAGAGTTTTATAGGAATAAAACAAATTTTTTCGACTATTTGAAAAAACAAAGTTGATGATGGTTGCTAAGAAACGAAACGTCAGAATGAAAATCTAATAATATCAACTTGAAGAGCAGGAAAAGTAGCAATGAAAATGTGAAATTCGCATTGTCATATCTTTTCAAATAAACTCAGCAAAAAATAAAAACGAAATCGGGAAAATTCGGATTTTCCCAAAGATCTTCGGAAGTAATCGGATTTTTTAGATTTGGAAATATGACGTTGTAGGATTCAGCAAGGCGCAAATTTTCTCTAATTTTATCATCTTTGTATCTCTTCTGGTTTCCGAGGTTCCTTTAATGTGCATTCTTATAAAGGACCTCAAAAAATAAAAACGAAATCGGGAAAATTCGGATTTTCCCAAATATCTTCGGAAGTAATCGGAATTTTTTAGATTTGGAAATATGATGTTGTAGGATTCAGCAAGGCGCACATTTTCTCTAATTTAATTACCTTTGTATCTCTTCTGGTTTCCGAGGTTCCTTTAATGTGCATTCTTATATGGGACACCGTGTATATTTTCCATCATTTTCCTCTTCTGGCTGGTGAGAGAAAAAGAGGGGGGTGGGAGTAATTACCTTATTATCACCCCGAAGGACCGCGCTTGAAACCCCACTGTCTTTTTTGACGAATTTGCATGTGTCGTTTAAAAAACAAAAGTTTACTATAATCCTTCATGACTTGAGGAGAAACAAACAGATCATTAAATGAAAATTGAAAATGCCATGAGGGCCCACCCGGTCTCCGGACCGGCAGACCGGTGGCCCAGTCCGACAAGAAACTAGACATCAGGATTTAATACAATTTCGCAGACCTCTTTTATAAGATGAGTGCAATGCAGTAGCGTATTTATTATGTCAATTTGAATTGCATTGTCAGAGTTTTGAATATTGGCTATGAATTTTCGACATCATTTAGACGGTTTGCTTACGTGTTATCTAATTGCTGGTATTGCTCATGAAAGAGAAAATCATAGAATATTGAATTTCACGAATTATATTTGGAGGTGATAAGCTAACAAACAATATATAAACTACCATTGCGTACAAGGGTATTTTCTTCCGCAGATAAAATAAATAAATGAACCCAAATTATATATCCCTGGGCGGTGCAAGATCAATGTGATAATCTTTTCATCATGCAAACATTATCACTGAAATCAATTTGCCAGTGGTCAGTTTGAAAGGCAAGCCAAATGTCATTGGTCGTTAGACATCAGCGTTAAATTATCAAGTAAAGATTATATCAAAATTAGAAAAAGCCAGCTAAACTTGTTAAATTTTAATGCCTAGTCCTTTGTAGTATAAAATTTGGCACACGCCCCACTGCAGAGGTTGTCAAGACCTATTTTCCCATGTGGGGAAAATAATATTTCGGACTTCTATTGTCTTGATCTGTTTATGTGAACATTTCGCTTAGAAACTACCGCTTTATCGAACCGATATCAAATGACACTAAGAGGCTGTAGTTTGAATATCATGTGATAAGCTCCAACGGAAATGTGAACAAAAACAATGAAATTCTGAAATCTGTTTAATTGAAAATCCAACGTTGTCTTGCACGAAACTTTCAAAGCATTCATTATTCTAACCTTGTTTGTTTGCCCTGCATTAGTTGGTCAATATTTTGCTACACTCGTAAAATGACTGGTACCTATATAAATTAGGCATAATGTTCATATTGTTCTTATGACCCCGCAAGAACATCTGTCTGGAATACAAACAACTAAAAATGGTGTCCACAAGATACTATTATGTATATAATAATTTTTAAAATTTCAATATTTGAATCCATTTCTTTAAAGGTCACTACGAGAAGAAAACGTGACTAATGTATTCATCTTACTGCATGAAAAGGTTTTCAGCTGAGGGTAGTGGGGCTAATCCATGCGTTACATTAGGAAGTTGCGTAAGATCCGGCAGGTTTTGTACATGGGATTGCAACTCCTGCCTCACTGTGTATATTTTTGATAAAGTCTCTTGGTATTCCTAAAAATAACCATTATCTATTTTTCCTATTATGTACAGAAAGTCACTAATAAGACAGTATACTACTTTGCCACATTTAACCACCAATAAACAAGAGATACAAATTAGAGGACTAATTACAGAATCCTCTAGAAAATAGTGGTCTCAACTTCTAAAAGTTAAGTTTCTCTCCTCCGTACTTGTTTAATACCTACTACCCCTTCCTTTGTTGTCGTTTGAGTCGCCATGATAGATAAAACAAAACCTATGTGCCCCTAATGTTCTTCTAATTTATACCGCATGTATTTAAAGAAGAAACTTACCTCCAAATTTCTCTCTGCCTGAGCGAGTAGTTCATCTTGCGCTTGCAGGAAGTCCCGCATCATAACCGCCACCTTTTTTCTGTGTTCCATTTCAGTTGACAATCTTGTATTATATTGACTCAGCAGTAATACTGCATTAGTTACTTGTACACTAAGTTTTTCTGCTGCTTCTCGATCTAGAAAGGGATTTGACAATTTCTCTTTAGTCTCCATTGCAGCAGTCAGTTTTTCTTGCACACAATTTATTGTAAATATATTTTATAAGCAATTTAGAAACAGGCAGCCAACTAATGAAATGGATAATGGAATCCTCTATTTTAATGGACCTACGCTCAACTATAAGTGAAAGTTCCATTAATTTCAGTTATTTGAAAGAACAACAAACACTTTAAAGCAGAGCTGTAATAAGTTATAATTTTATAAAAAAAAGTCAAAAAGGCTGACTTTTTAAATCAATACGGACTTTTTTGCACTAATCCAGACTTAAAAAAATATATATATTTATTTACTAAAACGAAACAACTAAAAACTATGCTTTTATTTACTTCGAAAAGTCTAAAGAAAAACAAAACATGCAGTTTTTGGAAAACAAATTGAAAGTATTGGTTAATTAAATATTAAACAGGTAGGCAACTTATTACTTATCAAGTCTTAGTTAGTAAGTTAGTTTCCCGGCTTTTTCCAGTTCTAGTCGGTTGCGTAATCCGAATGTACCAATCCGAAGGATGAAGATATTCTCCACACCTGCGGATTAAGCTACCGCTGTCATCAAGTAGTTTAATGCTACTTTGGGATGCAGGATCTATCTCTGTTAGTGAAAATGATGTTGACATACACCACTCAGCATCTGCCATGTTTAAAATAACAGTCTTGCATCAGGACCTGATAAACTTTCTGTGTCATCGTAACAGTGCCAGCAACAAGTTTTGAAACTCTGCAGCAGCGGATTCCAAAGCCATTTGCTTTTCCTCTTTAGTTAAAGTTATATTTTTCCTTGATGTAACGCCTGGTGTATACCTGGGCGTAACTTTTTGTTTTACAGTGCTACCTAGACTCTCATTTATATCGTTTATTATTTTTTTCCAAATAAACAGATCTAACGATTGAGCAATGCTTTTTTTTGCATTAAATCTCGTGCGCCCGATATACATTTTAGTTGTCGAGTCATCAGATCTTCAGCATTACGTTTGATGGCTCTGTTAGAAACCAATTTAGTTCCCTCATTATCAATATTGTTACGGCTAGCAACCATCCGAATGTTTTTGTGCTACCCTATAGAACTAGCCTTGTCGCGTCTACGTATGAGTCATTGCGGGCCGCGAAGATTCAGGAACTGTGGAATTTCCTGATGCCCTGGTCGAGAATCATATAGAGTGGCCCCGCTCTTCCGGAGGATTCGTGATAGATTTTAGATTGTATATAAATAGCAGGTTGAAAGCGTGTTGAGTTAGTTAAGCATTGAGTGTTGAATTGTAAAGAGCTATTAACTGTAAAGTTATAAGAGTACTTTAGTGTGTTTAATTGTATACAGTGATTAAGAATAAAGAGAGTATTAGTTTAAAATAGTAAAAGTTCTAATTTCGTTCAGAACCCACGGGAAAAACGTAACATTTGGTGTCAGAAGTCGGATTGTGAAGAGACGGGACTTGGCAAGTGTTCTTCGAAGAGAGAAGAGGGTAGAAGTACGTCAACGAGGACGTTTTGACTGGTGGATTCGTGAACACTTTATAACATTCTATGGACAATACAAGGCAACAAACGGCAAAAATGGAGCAAATGAATAAAATGTTGACCGATTCCATGGAAAAACTAAATGCTTAGAGGCAAGCGGATCGGAAAGAAGATGCACGTAAAAGGCAAGCAGAACAGGACAGGATTCAGAAAATTTTGCAAGACCAAGAAGATAAAAGGCAAGCAGAACAGGACAGGCTTTAGAAAATTTTACAAGATCAAGAAGAGAAAAAGCAAGCGGATCGGGAAGAGGATGAACGTAGAAGGCAAGCGGATCGGGAAAAGGATGAACGTAGAAGGCAAGCAGAACAGGACCGGCTTCAGAAAATTTTACAAGACCAAGAAGATAAAAGGCAAATAGAACAGGATCAGCTTCAGAAATGGATGCTGGACGTAATTGTAGGCGAGCAAGGAAAATTACAGAAAATATTGGACGGGAAACATGAGAAATTTGAAAAAGAAGTAAACAATATACAAAAAGAAGTTGGAAATGTACAAAAAGAAGTTGGAAATGTACAAAACGAAGTAGGAGACATACAGAAAGAAATGAAGAATCTACAAGCAGAAGTTACCAGACTAAAAAAAAATAAGGATCCACCGAGAGGGTATTCGCCACAGGACATAATATCAAACCTCCAACGTATGACGGCAATGTACAGAAGGCAATTTGAAGCCGCTGCTGTTGCCAACGGTTGGAATAACGAAGAAATGGCTACATCACTAGTTGTATCGCTTTGTGGATCTGCCCTGAAACTGCTACAGACTATTCCCATCAGCCAACAGGGGAAATATGCAATACTTGTAGCTGCCCTGGAGAGACCATTTGGAGATCAACATAGAAGACAACTGTATCAGGCACAAGTAAAGTCCCGACATCAGAAACCTGCTGAAAGCCCGCAAGAGTTTGAGGCAAACGTCAGACGTCTCGTTCAATTGGCCTATCCGGGAGCAACAGAAGAATTTCAAGAGTAACTTGCTGCTGAATATTTCGTGGACGGTGTCAGAGATCCAGAAACTAATCCAAATTTGATAGCAGCCGTGAAGTTTTGGATAGGGCCCTAGAAATCGAGGCCGCCTATAACATCTCTAAGCCAAGAATCAGGGTCATATCTATCCAGGAAGAAAAGCGGGCGAACAGTTGTGAATTAACTGAGATGGACGGTATTTTGAAGAAATTAACCGAAGTTCTTCAGGCCACGGGGAAATTTCGGGGGCCACTAGAGCCACAGAGCAACTAAAGAAAGATCAGCTTGAGGATAGTGTAATAGCACTACTGCTAAAAGCTAAAGAAGAACGTCAACCAAGCTGGAGAGATATTTCAACTAAGGGATTTACTTTTAAATCTCTGTGGGCTCAGTGGGACTCCCTGGTAGTCAAAACTGGACTCCTTAAACGCTCCTGGGATAGCGCCGATGGAAAAGTAGTGAAGACGCAGTTAGTGGTACCAAGGAAGAGGGTATCGGAAGTCCTGGAAGAAGTACATAATGGAAAGTTTGGTGCTCATCTCGGAGTTAACAGAACGGTTGACAAGATCCGTGACAGATTTTACTGGGTGTGAAATCATGGTGTCGGCAGTGTTCAACCTGTGCCTCAAGTCAAGGACCCCAGACAAGTTCTAGTGGGACGATGAAACAGAATGATGTTGGACTACCGTTTGAACGTCTCGCCAGTGACCGAATGAAGGCTGGATATGATCTCCAAGCTAACTCTATGGGATTTCTTCCAAGCTAACGCCAGTATGGGAAGGTCCCTATACAGTCATCAAAAGAATTAATGACGTAGCGTATAGAATTCAACGTAGCCCCAGAAGCAAACTGAAAGTTGTGCACCTCGACAGGCTCAAAGCATATCACGGACATGAAGTAGCTGATCAGGACGATCAGGTTTAAGAGGGATTGTCACGGCTAGCAACCATTCGAATGTTTTTGTGCTACCCTATAGAACTAGCTTTGTCGCGTCTACGTATGAGTCATCGCCGGCCGCGAAGATTCAGGAACTGTGGAATTATCTCGATGCCCTGGTCGAGAATCATATAGAGTGGCCTCGCTTCTTTCGGAGTATTCGTGATAGATTTTAGATTGTATATAAATAGCAGGCTGAAAGCGTGTTGTGTTAGTTAAGCATTGAGTGTTAAATTGTAAAGAGCTATTAGCTGTAAAGTTATAAGAGTACTTTAGTGTGTTTAATTGTATACAGTGATTAAGAATAAAGATAGCATTAGTTTAAAATAGTAAAAGTTGTAATTTCGTTCAGATCCCACGGGAAAAACGTAACAATATCATTGCGATATTCTTCACAAATTATAACTACTGTATGCCAGTTCTTCAAATATGCCTCAAGCTGTTCCAGGGTACCTCAATTGGCAATGACCCATCTTCAGAAGATCATAATGCTTATTTCTAAAATACTTTATGACTCACACTATACTGTTAAGAACTCCTTCAACATTTAAATCTTTTGCCAGTAGATTTAATAAATGGGCTGAACAGCCATATGTAATAACATTTGTATAATCAGTTTTTTCTCGTATTGGCAGTCTCGCGCTTGCCATATTGGCAGGATTATCTGTTACTACACTTCTTGCAAAACATTTCAATTTTCTCTCAGTGTCTTAAATGATTTTTAAATGTAAACTTGTCCAATGCTCACTGATGTGAAGCATCTGTTGTGTTAACCAGAAACATAGTACCAGTCTCATTTATAAATCATGCACATAGCATGGGTTCATTTCTCATGTTGGACCATTCGTCAATACTGAAATTGTCTAATTTTCCAAGTAAATTTGACCCTTTTCTACAATTGATCAACAAAGTACCTCCATTAGTTGTCTATTTGGAGGCTTGTATCGAGGATGAAGCATTTCCGAAATACTTTATAAATTCTGAATGTTCCACAAATTTGAAAGTCGAATTTTTAGCGAAAATAAATCTGGTACACTGCTTATCAAATGTATTTTTATCATTTGCTGTAGTTTTTATTATAAAGAGGTTTATTATTTTTTGATGAGATATTTTAGTTGCAAGGGACAGGAGTTTTTCCGCATTTCTGGAAGGTAAGCTACCTGAAGCCAATTTTTAAATCAGGCAAGAAGGACGAGGTAAAAAACTATAGAGCAGTGTGTAATCAGTCAGAAATTCCAAAGTTGCTTGATAGGTTAGTCAGTGGGTTTCTCTCTTGGGATTGTAGCGGAATAATGAACGAGGAGCAGCATGGTTTCCTTTTAAATCTGCCGGCACAAATTTGGTCCTGTATGAGCACTCTATTGTGGAGTCCATGGAGAGGGGAGTACAGGTTGATTCGGTTTACACGGACTTTTCTAAGTCGTGTGATAGAGCCGACCATGGTCTCGTGGTTGCTAAACTGCGGGCGCTGGGCTAGGGGCCGTTAAAACTGAAGTGGATCGACAGTTACTTGACGAACAGGAGTCGGATTGTCAGGCTTGGTAATCACTACTCTGCTGAAATGGGAGTCCCTTCTGGTGTCCCGCAAGGATCCCACTGTGGACCGATTCTATTCATTCTTTTTTTAAATGATTTACCCTGATGTGTTCCTGGAGGTCGCCTGCTCATGTTTGCTGATGACGTGAAGCTTTTTAGGTCTGTGGCCTCCATGTCTGATGCGCTTCAACTCCAGGAGGATCTGGAAAACTTTTCTGGATGGTGCCAGGACAATGGTATGAATATTAATGCCAGAAAATGCAACAGCATTACTTTTTCTCGCCAGAGGAACCCCATTGCATTTCCTTATTCTATAAATGATATTGTTTTAAGGAAGTGTACTGAAATTAAGAACCTGGGGGGTCACCTTGGATTGTAAACTTTCATTTAATGATCATATTAACATTAACATCATAACTTCAAAAGCTTTAAAAATTATGGGATTTATCCAAAGATCTTCTGCTGACTTTTCTATCTTTACTCTAAAGATTCTTTATTGTTGTTACCTTGTCCGTTCTATTCTGGAATATTGTTCTGTGCCCTGGAATCCACCTTATGGGTCTCATATTGAGCGTACAGGGCGAGTACAGAACAAATTTCTAAGATTGGTGGCTTAGCGTTGCGGGTATGAGCGGGATCAGTATCCAGGCCACTGGAGATGAGGAAGTTCTTGATGGATATGTGCTTCTTGCAAGGGTTTTGCATTCTTTCATTGATTGCCCTGCATTATTTGGTTGCATGTTGCGGATAGAAGAGATAGGCATACAGAAGTATTTAAAGTGCCTTTTCATTGCACAAACTATGGCAGGAGTGAGCCCACGTTAAGGATTGTTAGGGGGCGAATTGGTTAAGTGAGAGGGTCTGTGTGTTCGGCCCATGTGTGTCAGCCTTCAGGGAGAGGGTTGTGAAACTGAATGAGATGCAGTGACCTTGTAAGATTATTATTATTATTTTTTTAATTTTTGTTATTGTTATTTTAAGAAATATGTATATGTCAGGATATTTTATTTGGATGTTTTGTAGATGTTATGTATTTTTAGGCAAAATTGTAAAGTTGCAAGTCCGTAAATAAATAAATAAATAAATAAGTTGCTAATGCAATTTATTTCTATTGGAATTAAATTGTAATTTTTTTGAAGGGTGAATTAATTTATGAATTAAATCATTGAATTAATTTGTGCCAACCCTGCTTTGAGACATTAGCAAATAACTAACATATTATCAAGATTTTAATTTAACTAATAGATCCATATTGCTTCCATAAAACTCTAAAGTATCCAAACAAAACCAATATAATTCATTCAATAATTGTAACAAATTAATTTCATTTTCGCCTTTCAATTAACTATAGCTACACAAAGGCTGAAGTTATGATCATCAACTTCACCAAGACATTATTCATAAGGTGGACCACAACTTCACACGAGAGCATTTCCACCAGACTGGTGTTCAGTGGTAGATGTAAACATTAAGAATTGCAAATCAGGTCAATTTTGTTTCATATTGGGTTTCTATTCTTTATAAATGATTCAATTTTGAATATTGTAAGATCATAGATATCTACTTTTTGCAGATGCATTAAAATAGAGAATGTAAATCATATCATACTGCATTGTAGGATAAATGGATTAATAATAAGCTGATAAGATATATTTTAATATGCATAAATGCATTCTCTTATTGAAAAAAACAAAGTACCATTTGCAATCATTTAACAACAACACTAGAGATTAGAGTCAATCATAGATAAGCAAGATTTAGGACCTGTTCTAGATGATAAATTTGCTTTCAATTGACATATAGAATCCATTATTAAACACCCATAAAAACCTATATCTTATTAATGTTAAATTGAGTGTTGCAAAAGAAGAGAAATTTCCGCAAGTAACACTGAGACATGTCAAAGTTATTTTTTTTCATTTATTTACAAAAAATGAAAAAACATATATCATTATATTAATTTAAGGCTCATAGAACATAACTCTTATTCACTAAAGTGACAATAAACACTATATATGACAGATTGAAAATATTACCTGTAATTTGGTTTCAGTGATATTCTGTACTAACCTATAACTGAGCAGTTCAATAAATATAGGCAACCACTTATTTGGAATTGGTTGCCTATATTCTGGCGTTAGAAAGAACGTTTCCGTCGATTTCCCGAGATTTACCCTCATGCCACCACGTAAGATGTTTACACATCAATAAATAATTTTAAAGATACAATATAAAATATAAAAATAAAACAAGTCAATCATAAATATTACCTTCTATTTTTGCTATTACTGAGGCATCAGAAAGTTCTTTCGGTAAGTTTGCAATTTTTTCTCTAACTTTTTCATCAGACGATGCAATATTAACTTCCAAATCTTGAATTGCTTTAATAAGTTCCTCGGGTTCTGGAGGATCGCCTGGTGGTGTATGAGGACTTAAATGTACATGGGTTTCCAAAGTACCATCAACCTAAAATACAGATAGCAAATGTCTCTCTTTACTGTATATTATCATGCATATGACATTTTTGCTACAATTAAACAAGTCTGGTATAACCATAATACTTGAATAAAAATGAATATTCATAAGTACCTCAACAGTAACTTGTTTATCTCTCTTCTTTGATGAATCATTAGTTTTCATCTTTTTAGTGGGTGGTTCATCTTTACCTAAAACTGAATGATATTTTTTTAAAAACTATCCTCATTTTTATTAATGCTTTAAATATTAGTCCAATCTACCTAATCTAATTGTTATGACTCTTTTTCTAAAATAACATTATGCATGATTTAAAGCAGAAAAATTCTGGATCCCGATACTATTCGGGCTATCTCGCTCAATCCATGACCCAACATTTTTGGCACTGATCCATGACAATGTCATGATCCAGCATTTTGGTGAAACTTAACCTTAACATGGTGATGATATCCATATAAGATGTTCTTCACATAATAGAAGGTAATAGTAATAGTAATAATACTATTCAAAATAATTGTGATGATATTTTCCCTCGTATTTTTCACCATTTAACTTAATTACAGAAGTGATAACTATGTCTAAAAGAAATTGAATAACGGCTCCATGACAACGTATCCATATAGTGTTGTGAAACCTGGATTTGTAGCAACAGAACACAGATGAGATCGTCCATTGCATAATATTGCTGAGGTTGCTGGTTCAAATGTAGCTTCAGTATGCTTTTCTCATAACATAATTTAAAAATAATAAAGACGTTAGCTTTTATAGCATGCAACAATATAAGTTTGTACAAACATATATAACTTACGTAAAGATCGCTTATACTCCATAATTTGGACAGAACTGTAAATTCCTCTGTCTTGCCAAATAGTAAGCAACCTATCAAGCCCATTTTTAGTCTTTTCATCGCACTGAGACATATGCTCAAATGCCTTTTTGAGCAAAGTAGCATATTCTTGACCATATTCCGGCCCTTTCTTTTTACTGTTCTGTATTACATCATTAGCTAAATGCATTAATATAAGCTTCCGACTATCTTTGGCTGAAATAAACAATTAGTGTTTGGCCCAAACATTTAGAAATCTATTCATGGTGATATATTAATCATATTGCTATGTAATTTAATAAATAATATAAAGCATACCTTTCATAAGTTCTCGCAACCATATCTTTACTACACTTGTATAGTGTTTACGGTGATGGATAAGCCATAGGGATAAAGTCTGTATACTCTGGGAGGAATTATTTAGCTCCCCTAATTTCTTAATAAACGCCGATTCCGTAAATCCGCCGGACATTGCGAAGTTGTTAATCGTCTATATCCAACGTAAACAGAAACAGATCACAAAACATAACCTCTCATCGTGGATGGAGCAAAACCTCATCTTTGTTCTTCTTTTAAAAATTAAAAATTTACGGCCTCAGCTACCGACTATTCTGCCATTCAATTTTGATCTGTTGAGATGTACAAGAAACGAATGTGTGTTCCTTAGATTAGGTAAGAGTATGGATACCGCGCATGACATTAAGCCAATGTACTGAAATTGAAGCCTTTTCAGAACGGCGACCATTATTTATGTGGCAAACACATCTATTGTTGTGGCGGTGCTATTTTGCAGTTATTTTGTGAGTTTTTGAACAAAGAGAGATAAAAACTAAGATTCATAATGGTAAATTGTTCGGCATATGGTTGCAAGAGTCGAAGTGAGGATAAGGAGCCTGGAATTTAATTTCACAGGTAATTATTGTCTGCTGACCTTGTAATTTATTTGCATATTTCTTGTTTTAATAACAATGCATAATATACACATTGTGTTTCCTCTGAGTATATCATGGCAGGGATGTTTATTTAATTATCGAGAGTAATTTGATACCCGATCTTGGATATTTTCAGTCATCAAAAAATCAATAAAGCCATAAATCTTCTTCAAGGAGAGTCATTCAACAGAGGCGTAGGTCATATATTTTTCATACTCTACCTATAAAATGGCTATATTATTTTACGACTGAAAATTACTTTAACTTATTAATTATTATTTATTACTTATAATTTCAATTAATTTTCTTAATTTTTTCCCATGTTATCTGTCCTCTTCTTTCCTTGTCTGAGGTGTGTTCTTTTTACTATCCTTATCGTTACGTTGATATTTTTTTTGGTGCTTTTATATTCCATTGGTTTTTTTTAACCATTGTTTTTCTTTTCATCATTTGAACGATTTCATCTGTCATCCATGACATTTTTCTGTTATCGCCTGGTTTTAAAATCATTTCTTAATGGTCTCTATCTGAGTCTTAGTTATTATTATTTTCTTTTTCAGTATTTTTAATGTCAGTCATAGTGACAATAAACCTACCCACTGGTATGAAATTTCTGGAACAAGTCTATTAAATTACATTGTATTTCTGATCAATGAAAGTTAAAGTTAACTATGGTAAATGTATTACTATGATTTGGGTTATTCCTCTAACCAAGCAATTTATACATACTGAATATCCTTTTTTATTCATATATATGGCCATGCCGGACCCTCATATTTTGGTGCCAGTTGATCATACTCATAGATAAATATTAAGGGGGAACATACTATAACTCCGGCAATGAGGCTTCCTTTTCCTTTTCGTTTTAAGTAGGTTGTCTTTTGCCTTTAGTCTCAGTCGACGACCGGTATCCGGTATCCTGAATGATCGGTTCCGCGTGATTCAAGTTGACACTGATGATAGTTCAATATTAAAATTTGACCTGTTAAAATTTCCTACACAGGTCGCCACCTCCTCTACAGAAGACGTGGCTCGTACCGCATTAGCGGGCTTCAGAGATGCGCGCGAATTACATTGTTGACAAACACCATATCTTTAAGGTCTAGCAAATCACTGCCAACTAGTCCGTAGCTCAGTGGTTGGATGCTGAGTCTACAATACGGCGCCGGCGGCAAGGGTTCGATTCCAGTGGCAAGATGGGTTTATTTCATTTTAAAACGATGTGTACAGTTTTTTCTTCATTTTGGGCATGCCTTGGGTTAGTTTTGGTTAGTTTCTGTTGGTTGCGCCTCCGTAGCCGGCGAAGCGAGCGGAGGGCCATGCGTGAAGTGTAATATTAGACATGTTTGTCAATAATGTGATGCGTGCGCAACTCTGAAGCCCGCTGATGCGGTAGGGGCAACGTCTTGTTTCCTCAACGGTCATGGGGATGTTAGTGCTCACTAGTTAGTTCTATACTGATATGGCAAATTGTATCATGGCAAATACCTGCACTCACTTACACCAAGCACGACAAACACTAAATCCAATTAAGAATGTAGTAGGTACATAAATTTAGTTGCGTTAGTGGTCGGAAAAACAGGTTCAATATTGCTACCATTTTTTTCCCCATAAGTAATATCATCGACCAATTGGTCGATGGTAATATTGAGTCTTTAGTGAACTACCTTCTTTATTCTGGGTCTTCATACTTGAGTCCGAATCTGAATCGTGTAAAGTCGAGTTTAGACTCCAGGCGAAATGATCGAGCTAGAGAATGAATTCATTATGGGGGAATAGTGACGTGGTGTGGACTCATTTGCTCGCCCGCGCTTAGTTGATCCACGTCGGGTGTCATCACAGAAAATTACTGCTCTCATAGGTTCAGATTGGTTGCAAGAAGTTTACACACATGAAATTTTGAGCGTAGTACTTGTCTCAGTTCTGCATTGGCATTATTAAATTTTGTTAAACTAGTTTGAAATATTATGGCTTTATATTCGAAGCGAACACGTCAGATTATGAGGAATATACACCATAACATAAAGTTATATACCGAAATAATTTCATTAAGAACGCAATTACATCATTAACTGATCATGACACACGTCTAATGATGAAAGTCGTTTTCTCTTGAACTTGATGTGTTTTATCACGATAGATTGGGTTAGTGAACCGGTGACGTTTCATCTCAGAATCCAAAATTGCCTGAGACACTGGAACGGTTGTCTGTTCCTATATCAAATCCTTGACGTAGATGTTGGAACATGATTCAATTAGAGGACAGTGGAAATGGCCGATCACCCAGACACAAAAGGCGTAAATACCCCATATATGGACGGTCTAAGTTTATAATAAAGTTCAATAATAAGTTGTGAAAGTAAAGAAATTATCCTACTAGGAGGGATACTGCTGGACAAATACAGGCGAAAAGATTGTATTATTCGCCCATTTGATGTATCACCTTTTATCGATTTATCAATTTATAAATGATAGAACTTGCAAGAAGCAAGACCGAAAAGACACCTTGGTGATATGAAACAACTTGACACCCCTATGAGTGAATGAATGAATGAATTTGAAATGCGTGCGGGAGATGCCCTTTTGCGCTCACTCATCTACCAATTCAGCCCGGTCTCCCAAGCGAAGGCACACAGCTTCCTTGGCTGGATCTTCCTTATGTCCTCCGGGTTTAGCACGAGGCTTTCGAATTGCACCTCTCTGGACAGTCGGCAAGTATATAAGAGGATTATTCCTCAACCTCCAATCATCACCTGCTTGCTGGAGTTTTTACGACTCACAGCAGTTGCAAATGCCTGTTCAAGCGACAATGCCCTGTGAGGAGTCTTGTCACAAGCCTCATTTACCCCTGGATCCAAGATTAGCCTAGTATGCCCATTCCTGGAGTAGTCTGCCGTAGATCTTTGGTCCCCATTTCATAGTGTTCCTAAGGGTGGCGGTGTTCATGTTGTAAGATATACCTATTAAATGCTTAGGTCCCATTGGACGCATTGCGGAACCCTTTCGTGCCAGACGATGGCTCTTCTCGTTGCTCGGGACATTCAAGTGTCCGGGAACTCATACAAGACTGACTCGATTATGCCTGGCCAGGGCACTCACACTCTAGCGCAGAATGAGCGCTATCAGGCTCAAGAGCCGACAGAGCAGCTCTGCTGTCTGAGCAGATGCAGATATCCTGCCCTCAGAAAGCTCTTAGCAGGTTTTATATCCTCATACCCATATCTGAGGATCGCATACATCTCGGCCTGATATACGGTTGCATGAGTCGAAGGGCGAAATCAAGTCTCGTTCCTATGATTTCTCCATACATATCCGCTCCAGTATCATTATCCGCTTTGGAGCCTTCCGCGTACCAGACATTCCCATTAACCGGACCTACAATCCGGCCCCAACTGCGCATCCCTATCGGATATGGAAATCTGAGAGATCTACTTTGATCATAAAATGGGCAGTATGATATTGATAGTTTCCAACATTCACCAGCGGCCCTTCTTCAGACCTTGATGTGTCCCTTCGGGTTATTATTGTCCCTTAGGTGACTGAGACCTTTCAAAATGTATTCACACCTCCAGACCAGACCTCATACTCCAAGAACAGGTGGAACGTCGGTAACCCAGTTAGTCTCTCAAGAGCCCTGGTATGTGCCGTCCTCATAGCACCTGTAATACTCCTGCATAACAATTTTGGAAATGCATTAAAATTACTAGCCCAAACTAGTACATGCAAGATCCCTTACAAAAGATCTATAAAGTTGAGGCGACGAAGGGTTTTCTCTCCCTTTTTTACGATCTAAAGTTTTTGTCAGCTTGGCAAATTTCTTAAGATGTAGCCAGATCGAGGCGTTAAACTTAGCCACAAGAAAATTCCAGAATTACATTTGCGGATATCAAAAGGTCAAGGGGAAACAAACTAAAGCTATAGCATATTTTTACAAGCTATATTTAGTGTATTTCTTTAATTACTTTATATTGCGAATTCTATTGGTAACTCTCCGTTCCGAAAAGCAGTTTACTTAACGCTACAAAAGAGCGCCATATCATAAAACATTGTTGATTCTAAATTTCAAGTTGTAATACCATCAGCATGCCTAATAATATACTCATACAAATCATTTACGTCTATAACTCCTAATGGTTTCTCAGTTTTCGAGACGCCAACACCTAAAATATAAAAGGAAACATAAGAAACAGTTTACTTACATATCCAATAAAAATACAACTTTGATAAGAGAAATGCTGAAAAAGTGCTTATGTTGTTGGAATCTGAATTCCCTGAAGCTTTTAAATGTAATGAAACGCCCTGTTTTTTACACAGGTCGTTATCACTTAATACAGTTTAGATTACACAACAATTTTTTATCAATTAAGGTGATCCTGTTTAACTTACCGTCAGTTTTAGTGACGATCACGTAGTTATCAATTTCCAAAATTCTGGATATTAATCCTAGATGTCCAGTTTCAATATCTACTTTGGGATATGTTCTGATGGTACAATGGTCGACTTTCTCAGATGGAAGTACTTGTTTCGCTAATAAACTATTTATTAAGTGTTTCTGCGTGATAGCTCCCAAAATGTTTCTATAAATTAATAAAAATAATATTAATTCTATCCAATAATGACCGATATAATTCATCAGCAGCGAAAATGTAGGATTTTCGTAAATTATATTGGGAATTACCAAAATGCATAAATTACTAAATAAATATCGTCCTGTCCCAAGTTTGAGCTGGAACTTGAAAAATGTTATGTAAGCATACAAGGCAAACTTATAAACAAAGCAAGCGATAATGAGTTTCAACTGGCAACGGTCAGCAAATTTTCTATTATAACTTCAAGAGCGGACGTTCAGCTCGGAAGACTTTGTCTCACACCAGATCCGCTCATCCGGTGCCCCTATGCAAGGAAACTTGCGGCGGGCCTTTTAGACGTCCTAAACCTGTAACCCGAACCTCAAACTGGTGGTCATCCCTGGCTTGAGTTCCCCAAATTTAAAATTCTGTGTAGTGCTAATATGCAGGGAAACTTGGTGTTCCTCCTAAAGTGGTAAAGTCAAAGCTAATACAAATCTGTCGAGGCTCTAAGTTAAAATAATCTCATAGTCAAGGCTGTCAAATGGTTAAATTGAATTAAACTCTGAGTGAAATCAAGTTCAACTAGTCTGCCGTTAAGACTAAATTAAACAGCCAAAACACAACATAATTATAGTTCGCCCAGCCGCTGTTGACCCTCGAAACGCATGCAATTGCATGCGTTTCGAGGGTCAACAACGGCTGGGCGAACTATAAAAACAACTCAACTCTTAAAAACTTTATTATAACTAGTGATCAAGACTAAGACTCATAAACAAGTCAAGTATACCTCAACCGAAAGACATGCGCATTATAATTATCTGATAGAGGTAAAAGGATGCGAAATCTTATTTATTTTCTTTTGGTTTCAAAATCTGTATTGTCTCCGATTCATTTAACATCTCAATAATACTTACCCATCAAGTTTTAGCACTGCAATTTCATTTAAATTGCTTCTTCGCATTAGGGCGAGTACTTTATCGCAAGATTCATTGGCAAAGACTGTAGTTATTTTTCGGCAAGTCAGTTGTTTGATGCTGTGCTCCCACCACCTAGAATAGATCATCAAGTTCCTTTATCATCTATTTAAAGAATTATTGTCGGCTACACGTGGGGCCTACATCCGAGAATCGTTCATTCGATACATGACTGTAGTACACCCCATTGCTGCACATCTATATGTAAACATATACCACTTGCAATATATAGAAGGTAGGAGTCCAATGAGGATAATTTTGGAGCAAATATGATTTTTATCAGAAGTGAGTTGTTATAGGCTGGGCTAGGGATCAAGGATAATTATCATTGGCTAGGGATAGTGCTAAAGTGCCCAGCATGGCCAAATATTGGTTAAAATCTACTTTTGACCCCATTGCCAAAACAACTCTAATGCCAAGACAAGTTCCAATTATGGCACCATAACCTCTGTGAGTCATGTATTAAATCTATTTCCCAACCGAATTTACAAACGGTGAAGAACGTATGTCTGACACACATTTCGTATTTAGATATGACTTAGACAAATGTTTTTCTGAAGTAGACAATGTGTGTTGTTCAATAACAGTGTCATCTAGAACTTCTCCTGCCTCAATACTTTATATTACGCTACTTGTAGCCGTTATCAAGGGAAACTACAAGCCACTACCTAGTCTATTCGTAGTTATACTAAAGTTGCGCAGAACTGCTCTCCTATTTCTTGTTTGGCAAGTTTAGCCGTGATCTTACTGATGACGTCCCAGTCTAGTTTGATGAAAGCTGCGTCTTTAATTTTTTCTTCTTCTTCGAATAGGATTCATGGGATATCATTTTCGCTTCAGACATGTCCACCTGATTTAGGTAACTGTTTCTGATCCTTGAGCGTGCAAATGCCCATTTATTTAGGGTCCACTTCGGTTCGGCTCCATAGGATTCCCTACGCTGACATTTTGTATATATTATGGTGCCCTGGTGGTGATTTCGGGTTTGGACTTTATTAGAAAGCTCCCCAGTGTTTGTCCTGATATGAAGGATTAAGATTTTATATGGTAACTTTCAGCGATCTTTCTAATGTTTTCGTATGGTCTTTTGATATGTGGTATGCTCAACAGCTGATTCTGGGTTGTTGCTCCTCGTTTGGATGCCCAATCTCGACATTATGCCAATGTGTTTCTTATGAGTTTTTTGGTGTATCTCCCATTTTTTTGTGATTGCTAGGATTTCTTGATTGCTGCTTGCGAGAGCGAACAAACAATTCCATGCTCTACTGCTGCCGATTGGCTTAACTCTATGCTGAGCACTTGTCCTTTTGGTGTCGGTTTTCTCTAGACTCGGGTTTCTATTCAATTATTTTCAGATCGCTCCACTATTATATTTAGGAAGTGCAGACCACCATTCTTCTCGTTATTCATGGTGAATTTGATTGCAGGCTTAATGGTGTCCCAAGAAACTCTACAACTTGTTTTTAATTTCCACTCCGCATTATGAGAATACCGTTTATTTCTCGTCACTCTCGACTATACTCGACAATCTTCGGAAGCCGTGGAATTTACCTATGTCTTTACGGTGCAATTAATTGCTTTCATGTGCTCTGGTGGTGCAGTGGTTAGATGCTGTGCTTGTGATACGGCGGCTCGGGTTCAATTCCCGTCGGTGTTTTCTTTTATTTTTAAGGTTATGTTTGTAAAAACCTTTTTTTTATTCATTTTGGGTCTGCCTTGGGTTGGTTGGTTAGTTTTTGTTGGTTGCGCCCCTGTAGCGAGCGGAGGGCCATGCGTAAAGTGAAATATTACACATTCTAAAATAGTAAATACATGCTCAAGCTCCGGAGATCGTCGAGTACAGCCGAGAGTAACGAGAAATAAACGGTATTCTCATATTATGAATGTGTCGTCGACGTATCTAGAATACCGTTTATTTCTCGTTACTGTCGGCTGTAGTCGACGATCTCCGGAAGGCGTGAAATTTACCCATGTCCTTACGGTCCAACGAATGGCTTTCAAGTGCTCTGATAGTTCAGTGGTCAGATGCTGGGCCCGGGTTCGATTCCCGGCAGTTGTAACACGTGTTTTCATTCCTTTTTTTAAAGTTATGTTTGTAAAAGTTTTTTCTTCATTTTGGGCATGCCTTGAATTAATTTTGGTTAGAGTTTGTTGGTTGCGCCCGCGTAGCGAGCGGAAGGCCATGCATGAAGTGAAATATTAGACATTCTAAAACAGTAAACAAACGCGTAAGCATCGGAGATCGCCGAGTACAGCCGAGAGTAACGAGAAATAAACGGTATCCTGACGTATATTAGCCATACTTTGAATGTCATCGTTGCAGAATGTATCGCTTCCTCTTCAAACCACTCCATAATGATACTGGCTACCACTGGCGTAAGTGACGACTCCCATTGGCAAACAGGTAGACCTTTTTTTGGAAATATCCGCCCGAGTCTTCTCGCCTGACGAGTCCTGGGCTCACAATATTAACATTTGTATTTTTGTCACTTCACGCATGGCCAGAGAGAAAAATAAAATAAAAGGAGAGGCGACTCGGCACCTTTCATGTTGGTGTACCCGTTTTTGGTGACCTTGACTCTGCTCCGTTGACAAGAATACCAGTAAGTATCGAGAGAAAAATATTTTAAGCTAATGACAATGACATCTGATTACCTGAAATCGGCTGATGGTTTTTCTTTTTGATAATTATACCCTTTATGTTTGGACCTGCGCATACAAAGTCGATTGACAGGCTCTCGCTTCTCCTTTTAGTTATTTTTTCTCTGACATGGCCCTCCGCTCGCTTCGGTCGCTACGGAGACGCTGCCAACAAAAACTAACCTAAACTAACTCAAGGCATGCCCAAAATGAAGAAAAAACTTTTTACAAATCTAACCTTATGTCCTGTCACTGGAATTGAAACCGGGCCGCATTTTTACGTTTCCTATTCGGTTAGCGCAACCGAGTGCGCTAATCGTGTAGGAAACCTGCATCTCCGTTCCCTAAGTGGTTAACGCACCTAATCGCGCCATGTCTTCGCGATGCAATCAATTTGCGGCAAGAGCCCTCGTGGTCGAGATGGTTAGGTCTCAATTCGGTAACTATTGGCGGCCCGGGTTCAAACCCCGTTATTTTTTATATTTTTTTAGGTAAAGTTTCTAAACAGTTTTTTTCTTGATTTTGGGTACGTCTTGGGTTAGCACCTGGTTAGTTTCCTTTCCTTGAGCCCCTGTAGCGAGCGAAGCGAGCTGAGGGCCATGCGAAAAGTGAAATATTATATAACAGCGTATTCCAGGTGCCCAAATCAGTGCGTTAACCCCTTAGGGAACGGAGATATCCGTTTCCTACACGATTAGCACACTCGGTTGCGCAAGCCGAATAGGAAACGGAAATATGCAACCGGGCCGCCATGGCAGAAACGCACCATCTAACCACTGAGCCACGAGGCTCGCTGAAAGTGATTCCCTGGACCATAGAGACATCTATTTGTCTTTTATTGCGTTTATAATACAAGACGTTGCCCCTACCGCATCAGAGAGCTTCAGAGTTACGCGCGCATCATATTGTTGACAAAAATGTGTAATATTACACTTTACACATAGCCCTCCGCTCGCTTTGCTCGCTACAGGAGCGCAACCAACAGAAACTAACCAAAACTAAACTAAGGCATGCCCCAAAATGAAAAAAAAAACTGTTTACCCATAATTCTAAAAATGAAAAAAACATGTCTTGCCACTGAAATCGAACCCGAGCCGCCGTATTGCAGACTCAGCATCCAACCACTGAGCTACGGACTAGTTGACAGAAATTCGCTAGACCAGAGAGAAAATAACTTTTAGTAGTTTTCTCTCTGGCTAGACCATAAAGTTATGGTGTTTGTCAATGCGCGCGCAACTCTGAAGCCCGCTGATGCGGCACGGGCAACGTCTTCTGTTTATAATGCCCAGGGCTCATCAGGCGTATATTTCCAAAAAAAAACAGGTTTGCCGGCAAACAGTCAACCTGTGCATCGAACCTACCTTCAATTCAAGGTGGGAATTACTTGCAAAACATCAACCTAACAATTCAGGCCCTTTCAACAATCCACTAGTTCGTGAGAGTCTGGAGCTGCGACCTAAACGGCATGTTTAGTTGAAAAAAAATGTTGGTTTTGCTAACTCCTCTTTCAATTGATAGTTTTGAATCGGTGCTCTGCAGCTTTCTTAGAGTTATACCAATTTTAGGGTCACTGTTCGTGATCATAATAGCTATAGATTATTATGTTTTAAGTTTTGCTGTATTGATTAGTTCCAGTCTCATAAGGCTGCACTCTAGTTTCTTTCTCTTTTATTCGAGTGTTGTGCAAAGTTTCCATTTAAATTGATCGATAAAACTGAAGAATTTCTTTTGCAATTTAATCCTATTTGAGGGAGTTCTTCAGTTTTGATCGATGATCTTGATGAGTTATTGATTATTGTTTTGGAGTTATTAGTACCTATGTCTTCCTTAAGTTTCCTCCAGGTGTTGTCGATTTTGTCGAATAAGTTCCTCCATTTCCTCAAAGCTTTTAGGTAGTTTGGACTAATAGTAATAGTACGAGAATAAAATTTCTGATGAAATGCCCTAGTACACTTAATATCATAAATACGTAAGGAAGAAATATTGGTTTACATTTACACTCTACCCCTAAAGAAGATGAAATTGTGGAATCTGTTCAAAGGGATGCTACAAAACCTCTCTTGAATAAAATTGATAAACTGGAACAGGATATTATCAAAGTATATGTAAACTAGTAAGTTCACTCAGCGGTAAATCCTTTGATGTAATTCAGCCACATTCTTTTATATCAAGTGACAACTGGAGATGACCGATGCGCTGCGTAAGTGTCCGATTGATTCGCGTGGCTTTCTCTAGTCACAGATGTATTCAGGAGATTGTATGGACTCGTACCGAAAGACCTACTGAATGCCGGCCGGTTGAAAAATTAAGTGAAACTGAGCAAAGTTGTAATAGTATATTGTGTAACTAGGAGGAAAAGCAAAACATTCCCGGACGACTGTGGTAGTTGCTGGACGAGGCGCAGCCGAGGCCAGCAACACAGGAGTCCAGGAATGTGCTTTTCCTACGAGTTGCACATACTATTTTTTATCCGATCGAAATTAATTGGAATACGTACTTATATAAATAGAGCCAAATATTACTGTAAATAAAAACGTGTTTTAAATTTAAACTCAACATAATATCAAGTTTTGAATCGAGCGAGCTTGAAGTTTATTACGTAGCTACGGAAACTACAGCTAAATGTTACTTTGATAGACGTCAGACCTGACAAACAAGGCGTTTGAATATGACAGAAATGTTACATTCCCGGCCTAGGACGGGAATGTTATATTCCCGGACTGTTATTTTCTATTCTTGTACAGTTATTGCATGTTGCCAAGCAACGAATACAATATACTGGAATCATGACTTTTGCGGTGAGAAAACACATCGGAAAGGTGTCGTTTTTCGTCCGATCGGATAAAATATGTACTTATAAAAAAAATCTGACACCTAGACGATTTTTCCGGTCTTGTCGCCTCCTTCACCTAATTTTATTAACATATCTATTCACTAATCCGACTATAGATTTTTCCTATTTGCCTTTGTATTTTTCATTGCTTCGTATATATTTCCACCGAAGTCCGAATAAAATATTAAAATAGAAATAAAATTAAGGATTTTCACAAATCCGACTCTGTTCTGAACACTCTGCCTACACACGAACGACTGATTAAACTAAAACGCTCCACATGCTGCCAATAATCTGCGGATTTTCGGCGGCTGGCAGAAAATATTTGGGGGAGTGGAGCTACTAGTTTACATATACTTTGATATTATGACTCTTCGACAATCAAGCCGCCAACAGTTGCCAAGCGAAGTCAGTGATAACAACTTGGGTGTTTCTAATTCGTCAGTGGACACTGTCATGTCAGCCGATGTTGGGCCCAACGTCCCCGCATCGCGTAAGACATGTAAATGGAATAATAGCAGTGGCGCTTCCATCTTCAACATATTTCAATCTCATGACAGTACACACACAAGAAGATCAGACTCTAGAGTTATTAAAGGAGATTCAGGTATGAAGAATGATTTGGGATTTCAGGCTCCAGAATCCAAGGTATGGGTGTACATTGATCGCTGCACCAAGTCAACTAGAGAAAATAATGTCCATAATCATCTAAAAGTTACTTGGGTCAATCAGCAATTGGTGATTCAAAAATTAGACTCTAAGGGAACAAATTCCGCTTGCGACCATGACGAGACTTTACTCTCCCAGCTTTCGTTTCGTTTTTTTTTCGGAGGAGCGTCAATTCAAGCAGTCCTCGAGTGAGTCTTCCAGCAGAGAGAAAATTACTATATGCCACTTAAACATTAGAAGTGCAAGGTCGAAGATGACTCAACTCGGTGTTCTCTTGGACTCACTATCATTTTGCCGACGTTGTTTGTTTGACGGTTGTCGAATGGTAAAATCGACTCTATTGTTTTAGGTAGCTATACCTTTGCCACTTATTACTGTTGCTCTAACTCTTTAGGAGGAGGGGTGGCTGTTTTTGTGAGAGACAGCATTGAGTTTCAAGACATGGCGCCCAATGGTGATCGCATTGAGAGAAGCTTTGAGTTTGTTTCTTTGAATTTTTTTTTTCGGTGATGGGCGGTTGAATGTTATTAGTTTATATTAACCCCCTTTGGGAAATTGCGTGAGCAAATTCTATCAGAGGGACATCGCTACAAAAAGGATTATTTTATTTGTGGAGACTTTACTATTGATTTTAATTAGGAAAAACTGTGTTATGTTTGGAGAAATGTAATATACTTATTCGCCACCTATGGCTTCTCAATATGGTAAATATTTTTTTATTTATGTGTACAGACAAAGTGTGATATATGCATTAACGAATTGTCCTTACCAATGGTTGTTAACATTTTCACAAACTTTGAACCCTCTAGCTTCCATCCAGTGATCTGACACAAATTTTGTTATATAATTCCTGATGCTATCTGTTAGTATGACTACTAGGTTTTCTCCTTCGTTTAAATCCACTGCTACTCTCATAGCCGCTGCAACAGTTGCTCCACTGCTTGTTCCTGTAAAAAAAATTCGGGTGAATTAGAGGAATTAAGATCATGTTATCTCTAGAATTACCACAAAGTAGCCCTTCTTCACTAATTAAGCGTCTGGCCATAGTCAAGCTTTCTTCGTCATTTGTTTTAATCCAACGATCTACAACTGTTCGATCCAATGCAGTCGGAATAAAATCATGACCAAGCCCTTCTACTTCGATGAATGTCACGTCCGACTTGTTTAAATGCTCTGGTATGGCCAATATTGAACCTTCGGGATCTACGCCTACGATTTTAGTATGGGGAGAGACTTCTTTAAATTTTCTGCCAATGCCAGTTACTGTTCCTCCTGTACCAGCACCTAAAACCTTTCCAGATAGAATTGTTACTAAAAAAATTTTTGCCAGGAAAATGCTTGCACACCTGTGTGCTTTAAACATATCAAAGACATTTAAATTAGAGTGGAAAGCTGCCATTGTGATTCGACAAAATATCACACTACCCTGCATCTTGAGAAGTTAACGCAATGGTGTAAGTAAGTTGGTTTGTTATGAGACAAGAATCAGTTCAAGATGATGATGAGGATGATGACTCATACAGATTTAGCAGGCAAAAATGATGAGATACTCCTTGCCATGACAGAGAGACTGTGAAAGTGCGAAAATGCGGATTAGAATGATGTTGAATATATTTGGCAATCGGTAGATCTCACAGGATAACCGAGATGCCTTTGCCGAAATCAGGAGTTAGGTAGCTTTCCGTTCAATTAGCTTCAAAAGGGAGAAATTAAAAGAATATCAATTAACTTGAGATCTATGAAATAAACTAAATATGTTCAATTACTTACAAGATAATCTACTTTATGATCACACTGATCTAAAATTTCTTCCGCCGTTGTGTCATAATGGGCTACAGGATTCCCTGGATTCGAAAACTGAAAATATAAATTATTGAGCATATATCTATATATACATATACATGGAAGTACCTGGTCCAATATGAGTGAATTTGGAATTTCGTTATGAAGTCGATTGGCAACTCCAAACATGCCTTCCGGAGAATAAGAATCGGCTGTTTTAGGGGTGCGAATTAACTCAGCGCCTAGACTCTTCATTACGGCTGCTTTCTCATTGGCCATTTTATCAGTCATGGCAATTACACATTTGTATCCTAAATAATATATCTACAGTTAAATTGAAAACGAGTAAACAGTCAAAAAGTGTTTTTACCACAGGATTTATGAAAAAGTGTTAAGTTGTTCCCAGTAAAATTGCCTCAATTTTTTATAGTTTTTCAACTGTTGCCTCAATATATAGGTAGAGCGTGATGAGATAAATTTATTATGTTTTAAATGAAACATATTTAATATTGATATTAGGCTTGCAGCATGAAATTTGAAAAAATGCAGTAAATAGAATCATAAGGGACCAGCTGTTGCATCCATTCTACCTTCAGACACTACAAGAGCTTTAACCTCTTCACCTCGAATCGGGACTAGGCTTTTCTCGATTTATTAATGAACGGAGAATTTTTGAAAACGTGAAGGCTTACCCACAAAATTAATCAACTTGTCGCCTGCTGAAAAAGCTCCATTACAGTAAGTGTTATTATTTACCTTGAAAGCGCTCGCAATGTAAGATAGATACAAAAATCTAACAATCCTTGGACCGCTCGCAAGGAGAGACATATCAAAAATTTTACTAACAACACGATTCATGTGTATTCGTATATAACTGTAGAGTTCCGTAACTTGTACATTCTTGTATAAATTAGCTACGGCTATCCAAGGTTGCTGGAGATAGGTTGCCCGATAACTTCCCCGATCGACGCGTGACGTCACCTGTTGAGAGACGACATGCGAGAACATAGGGATGGTACAGTTTCGCACATTTTTTTTTCTCAATCTAAATAACTATTTCCCAAAACTTAATCCACTACACTAACACAAAAAGTTTATTGAAAACTCGTAAAAACACTCCTCAAGGACAGAAAATTTACCAAACAAAACAGATGCGAAGCAAAACAAACACAAATCTAACAGTAAACGCTGCTTCTATTTCCGATCGATTTTAACAACTGACGTTACGGCTTTCCCCTTCCGTCTGTCGCACCCAAGTTATCGGGCAGCCTATCCTCTACTAGCCTTGACAGCTACCAAAGCCGTAGAGTTTAATATTTTTATTATATTAGCTTTACTTATGTTAACTAAATGCTTTTCTTTTCGATCATAAACCGCATAATTACGCTATCTTTTAAAATGTGAAGGCTAACCCACATAAACTAATCAACTTGTCACCTGCTTAAAAAGCTCCAGTACAACAATAATCATCATTATTATTATTTACCTTGAAAGCGCTCGCAAGAGTAGATAAATATAAAAATCTCACAATCCTTGAATTACTCACACAGAAAAATATATCAAACATTTTACTAATAAAAGCAGGTCACCACATTGCAGTGGCTGATTATGGAGGAATCGTACAAGTAAGACAGAGGAGGTTGTATAAGAAATTTTACAACGAAGTTGAAAAGATTCAAGTCTGAGCTCCAGACACCTAGCTTTGCAGCTTGAAAATTGGAAAGATACAGAAAATATGACTTTAAGAGACCAGCTCTTGCATACATTCCACCTTCAGACACTATACAAGAGCTTTTACCTCTCGACCTGGAATCGAGACTAGACTTCCGTCGATTCATTAATGAACGGAGAATTTTTGAAAACGTGAAGGCTTACCCACAAAACTAATCAACTTGTCGCCTGCTTAAAAGCAGGTCACTACGCTGCAACGGTTGATTCTGGGCGGAATCGGTCGAGTAGGACAGAGGAGGTTAAACAAGAAATTCTAGAACGAAGTTAAGAAGATCCGAGTCTGAGCTGCAGGCACCTAGGTTTGCAGCTTGCCCCTAAGTTCCAAATTTCGTATAAATCTTGCTATTATTAAGAGAAATATGTACAAAAAAGTTTAAAATATAATAATTTTGACTGTCTTTCGGAAAATATCAACTTTTGAACTAAGTAGATTAGGCTAATTCCTCATATAGCCTCAGAAATGTCTGCTGGCATTTTCTATAGGCCTTTTAGATACGCCCTGCATTGCATTTCCAAATCGGACACCCTGCTTATTATTTTAATTTTGAATTAATTGTACGTATTGTTTTTGAAAAGGAAGGAAGTTGAAAGTGGGGTAATAAATATGTTTCTTCAACTTTTTTTTTGTATAATATAGGCACAACTGCAAAAAATAGCGCCCACATTATTTACCTTTAACCGCTGAAGCAAGCGCCAGCCCAATTCCAGTATTCCCTGATGTGGGTTCGATGATGGTCATTCCAGGTTTAAGCACGCCTTGTTCTTCGGCATCTTCTATCATCCTTTTGGCAATTCGATCTTTTATAGAGCCTCCTGGATTAAAGTATTCAAGTTTCGCATCTACAAGGACAACAAATGAATATTATGATAAATTAAAATTATTAATATGTATAAAATAATATATAAAAAAATCATATATTAACATAATGCGAGATAAATATCTATAAGTCTCGGTGTGTTCAAAAGTAACATCTTCGGTCGAAGATTTAAATTCACGGATTGTTTCGATGTTTTTTCGTTAAAAATCTACTGACCAATAGATAGATTAAAATTAGAAAACAATTATCATTCTATAAAATCGTCATAGATATGTTGCTAAAACTCGCCCAGACGAGTATTTCTTGAATGCACTTAGAGCAACGCAAATAACTAATGCAATTCAAATAACTATGCCAAATAAAACTATTTGGTTGGTCATTAACAGTTAGTTGTATAGTGAAATCATCATATTGACGACTGAAAGGTATGACGTCATATTGTATTCAATACGACGTATCCCCCTATCTAGATTTAAAATACAGCAAACAATCAATAAATATATCACCAACTCTGTTCCTTATCTATATTAATGACCTGCTGACCGAAACCAATAATTCTGTTTACAGTTTTTCAGATGACTGTACCCTTGTCTCCAAATTTAGATCAGAAAAACCATTACCAGCGACTGACACTTATCACCCCATACAGGAGCAGATTGCGAAAATTAATCAAGGTTTCTAGAAAGTTCAAACCTGGGGCGGTAGGAATTTGGTCCAGTTCAATGCAGCAAAAACTCAAGCAGCCACGTTTACCAAGAAAGCCAATACGGCAGGCCCTGACATCATTATGGCAGGATGGACCATTCCTTCATCCTCTTCAATCGGACTACTGGGTGTCTCGGTCAACAGCAATATATCCTGGCATGACCACGTTGCTAACATCGCAAAATCAGCCTCGCAGAAGCTTGGTGCGCTATTTCGCAATACAAAACCTGTATACACCGCCGCAGCTGCTTTTGCTCTACAAAGCGCAAATAAGACCGTGCTTAGAATATTGCCCACACATCTGGGGTGGCGCACTTAAGCACACTCTAAAGCTGATGAATTCCATTCAGAAGAGAGCTGTGCGTTTCGTCGGCGACCCGGAATTGACCCGGGATCTTGATAGTCTGGAAAACCGCAGACATGTGGCCAAGATATCCCTGTTTTACAGATAGCAGTGCCTGTCAGACAATCGCTTACAGTCGGAAGTACTAGCAATCGTTGTACAACTGGAAACACCTAGAACGTCGCTTTACAAGGACTCCTTTGTCTGGGGCACTGCATCACTGTGGAACTCACTCCCAGGACATCTGTTTCCCCCTAATTACAACCTACAACTATGCAAGAACAGAACCGTGTCAATCAACATCTTCGCACACATACCGCTCGTGCAGTGCCATAGGATCTCTCTTTAGTGTGTGTGCCACTGCCATAAAAAAAATTAATAATAAAGCTTCCTCGCCATCAGAAGATGCTTTATTGTTCTATACAGAAAAAAAATGCTTGAGGTTAGTTAACTTCGACAAGAATTAAAGTATTTTGTTATTTTGGCAATTCCGACGATTTCAAGATAACTGCGATTATTTCACGAGCACAATAATACAAAAACGAAGGAACATGGCTTGGTTCCGGAAAGCAAAAAATAAATAAAGAATATATTTATCATTCTAAAGAAATTGATCCAGAATACGGATATTGTATACATATTCTCTTTTTCGACGGAATAGCGCAATCGGTGATAGACTTTGTCTCTTTGAGCGATATAATGACGGCGTTAATAAAACTACAAACAACCCAGAAGAACTGAAATATGATTTAAGTTTATGCCCCAACAGGTGAGAAGTCAGATCAGGGAATCGAAGAATTTTCCAAGAAAATATAGGAGGTAGTGCGACTCACAAACAAAAGCTGAATGAAAATGTTTCCAATAATCCAGAAAAAAACAGAAGAGTCATTAGATGATAGAAATAGGAGAATAACAAAAATTATAAAAGAAACAGCAGAACAGATAATAGGCTCCCTAGAGAAAACGCCGGACAAACTGTCGATAGAAACAAAACACCTCCTAGAGAAAAGGACAAAACTGATAACCGAGGGTAAAAGAGACACTATTGAATACACAGAAACCAACAAAACAGCAAGAAAAATGACGAAACAGGATATACTAAAACATCAAACGAAACAAGTGCAATCCCTATTAGAACAGAACAAGGGACTAAATATATTTAAAAGACATAACACACCTAAGAAAGAGATAACAAAAATAAAAGATGCGAAAGACAACATAGTAGAACACAGACAACAGATATTAAAAGTTGTGGAATCTTTCTATAGAGATCTGTACGAATCCAAAATAACAAACACAATGACAAGAGACGACAAAATTCGAATAGTAAATGTCAACTCAGAAGAAATGCCCGAGATAAATATGGAAGAACTGGAAAAAAGGGTTATCCCAAATGAAAAATGGCAAAGCGGCAGGAGAAGACAACATTCTGCCTGAAATGCTTACGGAAAGTGATATTAAGACGAGACAAGAACTAGTGAAACTATTCAATGAGTGCCTAACAGAAGAACATATACCCAAAAATTGTGAGAATGCTGTCCTGATCTACAAGAAAGGTGACCCGACTGATCTCGAAAACTACCGGCCCATAAGCTTACTATCACAGATATATAAATTATTCACCAGAGTAATCACAAACAGATTAGAGCGAAAACTCGAAGGTTACCAACCAAAGGAACAGGCTGGGTTCCGAAGCCATTGTAGTACGAGAGAACATCTACACACAGTAAGGCAGATCATCGAGAAAGCTACAGAATATAACATAAGCCTATGCATGGCTTTTGTCGATTTCCGAAAAGTCTTCGACACAGTAGAAATCTGGGCAATAATAAAATTATTGAGAAATGCTAGAGTGGATCAGCGTTATATAAACCTTATTGAAAACATCTATAAAACTTCGACAATGTCGATAATACTTCATGAACTATCTAACAAAATAAAAGCCAAAAGAGGAGTTCGGCAAGGGGACGTAATATCTCCAAAACTATTCACTTTAGTACCAGAGGATATTTTTAAAAGGGAAAACAAAGGATTGAACATACATGGTGAACGCTTGCACAATATAAGATTTGCCGACGATATTGCACTATTTGCAAAAGATAAACAGGAATTGATTGATATGTTGGAAGAACTACAAGATGAGGCCGCAAAAGTAGGATTACACATGAACTACACAAAGACCCAGACAAAGACCCAGTTTATTACAAATACACCAGATGCAGACGAAACAATACCAATTCATGACAGCACAATAAAAAAGACAGAAACATACATATACCTTGGCCAAGCTATAACACCGGGCAAACAAAATCAAGAAATTGGAGATTGATAGGAGAATTAGACTGGGATGGGCGGCCTACGGCAAATTAAAGTACATCTTCAGCATGAATATCCCAATGACTTTAAAATCAAAAGTCTATAACGAGTGTATACTGCCTGCTGTCACGTATGATTGCGAGACCTGGGTCATAACCAGAAAGATCAAACATAAATTGGAAGTACATCAGAGAGCCATGGAAAGACGAATTTTAGGAATTTCCCTGAGAGACCACAAAACAAATACATGGATAAGGGAAAAAAACCAAAGTCTCCGACATAATAAAAATAATTGGTTCCTTAAAATGGCAATGGGCAGGACACGTGGCCAGACATACGGAAAACTGGAGCGGGTATATCATCAGATGGAGACCTTGGGAAGAGAGGAGAAGTGTTGGAAGACCCCAGCAAAAATGGTACGACGAGATAAAGAAGGTCGCAGGCATAAATTGGTATCGAGTTGCGCAAAACCGAAGCCAATGGTCCAATTTGAAAGAGGCCTATATCCAAAGGATAGAAAACGGCTAAAATAGGAAATAGGATAGTGCGACTCACAAAAAAGACTAGGTAACGATTGAGTCAATTTTGGGGCTGAGGCGCTGATGGAGATAATATAAGAGCATATGGTCTTTACTATAAGTCTGGAATTCACTGTACCCAGAGATTAAGTTGATTTTATTTTGCTGAACCTGAAAGCTGTATATAAAATCTGTAAATACCTACCATAGAACACATATCAATAACGTTGACCAATATCCCGCAGCAGCTTTACCAACAGTGAATAGTCTCAAGAGAATAGTACGGCGGGAGACAACAAGGGAAAATATGGAACCAACAATACCAAACAACCTGGAAGATTTGGATATCCCAGGTAAATGCAAAATGACGAACAAAGGCGAACCGTTCATTTTGTTCGATTCAGGACCTGGGAAAGAGAGAATAATTATTTTCGCGACAAAAGAAAATCTTGCAATCTTGCAAAGAGCACAACATGTTTATATGGATGGCACTTTCAAAACAACTGCTAAAATATTTTTCCAAGTATACGCAATGCACGTATATTACGAATCATCATCTTTACCGCTGGCTTATGCACTGCTTCAAAAAAAGACCAAGGAGACATACATCAGATTCAGATTACTGGAAGGTATAAAAAGTTTATTACCAGAACTGGTTCCAAATTCATTCCTGATAGACTTCGAAATGGCAATGGTTAGCGCCATAAAAACAGTTTTTCCATTATCTAATATTCGGGGATGTTTTTTTCATTTTAGTCAAGCCTTGTATAGAAAAATACAAAGTTCTGGTTTAAAAAATTGATACAGAGAAAGAATTCGTCCAACAAATGAAACTCTTGGTAGCATTGGCTTTTATACCAGCGGAATACGTTGAAATGTTTTTTAATGCAGTCGTCGAAACCATAATTATTGAGAATTCAAACGAGGTAGTGGACTATTTCGAGCAAACATGGATTGGACCAGTAAGAAGAAATCGTAAAAGACAACCTATATTTCCTATTGGAATGTGGAACTGCTATTCTTCAATAATTAATGACGACATACCAAAAACTAACAACTATATCGAAGGATGGCACCTGACATTTGAGAGCCAGTTGTCTGCTTATCATCCAACTATATGAAAGTTTATAGAAGGCATACATTAACAGAAACGAAAATTCCACAATTACAGTAGGGACTACTAGCAACTCCAAGAAAGAAAAAATACCAAGCACTTGATTTACGAATAAAAAATTTAATGAAACGATTTTCAGTAGAAAATCCTATAGGATTCTTAAATAATTTAGCAGTAAATATTTATATGTAAATATATGTAATATAGTTATATAGTATTGTTAAAAAGTGTGTAAAATATGAATATGTTTTAATTATTTTTGTAATTCAAAATATATGTTTTATTTACAAAATAATGCATAGTTAATAAAAAATATATTTATCTAAAAATTATGTTTATTTTGAAAATAGACTGTGATTTCGAAAAAAAATCGATCATTTGCTTTTCGAACATTTGTCCTTTCGATCACTTGTCCATTCGATCACTTGATAAAATGTCCATTCGATCATCTGTCCATTCGATCATTTGTACATCGATCATTTGTAATTCGATAATTTGTCTTTCGATATTTTGTCCGAATACGGAATGACACAAGAAATCTTGGACCTCATTAGAACGGCGGAAATGTAAAGCACACAAGACAGAACACATTACATATTAACACACACATTAATGGCTCAGAAAAAATGTAGACAGGTAAAAGAAAAGTAAAAAAAAAGAAAACGAACCTGATCTGAATTTAAAAGCTTACGAGATAGGTATTTAAAAAATATATTTTTTCAGTGTCTCCCAAAATGTGAACAACTTGGCAAATCTGTCAGCGATGAAGACATACTAAAAAAACAATTTGGACCTCATAGCGCTTACCTTTTTGAAGATAGCAATATTGATATCACTTGAAAAATCCGAAATTCCCCAATTTGAAAATCAGCAGCATTTTATATAATTTTGGTACTAAAGTACTAAATACTTACTTTTGACGCTACTTGAATGTTAAAGAAGAAGATAAGGATTAAACGGGATAAGTCCTTCTCCTTTTGCCTTTTAAGATTCAAGTGACATCAAAGGTAAATAATATTTAGCACAAAAAGATGATGAAAATTTCTGTTTGTATATAAGTTCAAAACAACTTAGAAGAAACAGTAGTATTCTGTAGTATCCAAAAAATCAATATATACAATGATTACCGAAAATTAGGTACAAGTTTCAACCACTTCAAGGCATATAAATAGTTCCCATTTCAGAAAAATGCAAGAAAATAACACGTGTTACCGATTACCGCAACCATTAAATCTCGGCAAATTCGCAACCTAATCGTTTGTTTCGCATGCGCTGTTGCCGGCTCTATAAGGAAAGTACAGTAGATTCTCGATAATTGGCGGTTGTTAAGCCAATACCCACTCAAGAGGTGTTATTGGGTGGGACCAGCGGTACTGTCAATTATTGAGATCGGCAAATTATTTGGCTAGTATATGCATGATTTTAAATATGTATGTAAAAGCAAGGTGTCTGCCTATATTTCATAAGATATATACAAAATATGAATAATGTATCTAATACAATATGTACGTATGTATGTATTTAAAGAGATGTGTATATTTTAGGAAATAGCACGAACAAAGTAGTAGTATTACATAAATTAAATAAATTAATTACGAAATACCACATTATAAAAAGAGGAAAGACTAGTCAGCGATAAAGACGAA